>CM054058.1:271240245-271427957 GCA_028641055.1 Alopecurus myosuroides
TCACTTCAGGGAGGACGAGGATGAGGACACACCTATATTTGAGGCTGAGGCTCTGAGGACTAGGAGAAAGAATGCTAAACCTCCTACTCGTCCTCATGTCAAGGAGGAAGTTCATTCTGAGCTCAAGAAGCTCACATGGTTCCCGCACAACATCCTTTGCATGACTATTGCAGTCAACAAGGATAACCATGAGGCATATAAGGAAAGGAGGGAAATGAAGAAGAGTCTCACAAGTCTTCAGGATAATGCTGGCATTGTGCATACCCCTCCTCTTAAGCCTCCTCTTGAGTCTCAGACCATATACTACCATGAGTTGAACACATCCTTGTTTCCTTGAGGTGATTTTCAAGAGGTCACCTCAGCTCCATCTTTTTCTAGCAACCGTGGCAAGGCTCCCATGACCGAAGAATAAGAAGCTCAAGCTGAAGAAGAAGAGGAGTATTAGTCTGGTGATGGTGATGATCATCAGGATGAGCAGGAAGATCATGAGGACGCGGAATATGACGAGGATACTTGATCCTTTGGGATGCTTGTAGTTGCTCTTTTCTCCTTTTTTGGTGTCTCGATGCCAAAGGGGGAGAAGTTTATCTCTAGACTTCTCGGGGATTTGCAAGGGTTGCTTTGCTCGGAGCACAAGCCTTTGAACTTGATTTGTTTTTTATGGCTTGTGTCTCCCATTATCTTAGTTGCATTTGAATTTATCTCTTAGTGAACTTTAAATTGTATGTGGTTGATGGAGTGTAGACACACGCTCGTTGGGAGACCCCAAGCGCAAGGTGTGAAGAGTGCAGCAGCAAGTTTTCCCTCAGAAAAGAAACCAATGTTGAATCGACCAGTAGGAGGAAGGAGCACTTCTGAAGGTTGATGCAGCTGAGATGGCAGGGCGCACTACCGGTTTAGCAGCAACGTGGAACCTACACAACACAATAATGTAACATCCCTGATTTTTGGAAAGTCCAAAAATCACTAAAAATTGAAACTTTTTGTTTTCATGTTTAGTAAGTCACCAAAAACCAAATGAGAAGCAAGAAACAAAAGAAAACAATGCATATTCTCAATGAAATTGAAATTACTAATCCATTATACCTCTATTCCATAAACCCTAAAGTCATTTCAAAATAAATATTTCTACATAAATAAAATAATTCTTCTTAAGCAAGCCCTTACACCAAACATGTTTTCAACCCAATTATGATCTTGAAAATATTTTTGATATATAAAAACTAGAGAATTGGTATCTCTAATATTTTTCTTCTTATCTCTAAAAAGGGTTTCACTATTATTGATAACCCCAAAATAGATATAAGTTGGATCCTTGTTTTCCAAGTTTTATGTCAATCAACAAAATAATATAGTGTTATAGAAATAAATTGTTTATGAAAACAAGTAAGATACTTTGAGAAAACAATGTTTTCATTTGGGAAAACCTTTCTGCTTTTACTAAACCCCATTTCCAAATTTATTAAATATTTCTCTATGTGTGAAATATAACAAAAGGATACTAATTGTGGTTTCACTAATATGTTGAAAATATACAATATGAAAGTTCCTAAAAGGGCCTTAGAAAACAATAGTTGAACCATAGAAAATATTTCTAAAAATTGTTTTAATCATATAAAAATTAATGTTTTCTATTAAGTGACTATCATTGTTTCTTCATATTTTAAAAAAAAATCATAAAATATGAAAACCATTAAAAATGATTTTGGAAAATTTCATTTGATCACATTTTTGTCTCTGATATTTTATTCGACCAATAATTTGCATTTATATAATTGATATTTTTGAAATGGCATTAATAGGCTATTAGTGAAATCATTTTTATTTCAAAATATAAAATAACAAAACAAGTGTAAATGATTTACAAAAATGATATTTGACTTATATAATGTCTCTTTATTTTTATAAAACCCTTTCTCAAAAATTAAATTTGATTTTTCTATTAAAAATGCTATTAAGTCACTTTTAATGATTTATTCAATTTTCATAATTCAAAAATGTAATGTGTTCAAAAGTTTGTGAAAATGAGTTTTCTGGAAAGGAAATTAAATTTTAAGAATTTAGAAATTTATTTCATGCCAATTGGAGTTTTTATGCAGAAGTTATTAAAGAAATGATAAAACAGAAATTAAAAAGAAAAATAAAAAAAATTGATGACGTCATCAATGACGTCACTGTTTCTTCTTCCTCTAGTAACTGAAGAACACCGAAACCGCTAATTTCAATTGCTTTGATTCCTCGCGATTAAAGCACCGAACTAATGGCTCGTTTCCACCCCATAAATCCCCTGCATTTCCTCTCCAATTCCCCTCTCTTTCCCCTCCGTTTCATGCCCCGCGGCCGGAGGAATCTCTCGCCGGAGTTGCACACTGCCGCCACCGTCCTCTTCTGTTTCCGGCGACACCAAGGCAAGGAACCTCCCCCTCTTCAGTCCCCTCCTCTCTCACTTCTCCTGCGCGCCTCCTAATGCCCAGGTTTGATTTTTTCGAGCAGCGGAGCACCACCCCCGACGACCACCGAAGCAGCCGCAACGCCGACCACCTCGCGCTGCGCATCGAGGAAGAAACCGAGGGCGCCGTGCCCACCAATCTCTCTGTCTCGTCAAGACGCGCATCCTAGTGGTCTCCCCGTGCACATAAGCCCCCTATATCGCCACCGCCATCCACGACTGCAGCGCCGGCCGCCGTTGTGCCATTTTCCGGCGACATTCCGGCGAGGTATGAACCCTAACCTCCTGGAGCCGTCCGATCTTATTGAACGCACAGGATTAGATCGTAGATCGTAGGGGTACCCTGTCGTTAGATCTGGATCCAACGATCCAGATTTAAATGGCTCAGCCCAGTCAGCGCGCGTTAAGTTGGTTATCTGTCGCTCGGTGCAACGCACAGCCAGCCCAGGCCCACCTCCTATCAGTCGCACCGCGCGGCAGATAAGCAATCTGAGCCCAGCTCAGTCTCTGGAATTATTTTCGAATAAAAATAGAAAAACAATTTTGCAGATTAGTCCCTGCACATTAGATCTACCATATCTTTTGATCCATAAGCCCAAATTTAGCAATCTTGGACTTTTTGAAAATCCCTTGACATTTAGAATCTTTTGGCACTGGCCAAATTCAAATTTGACTAACTTAAATTGGTTCAAATTCAAATATGCTTGTTTGATGAATTTTGGCATAATTCAAATTCTACAAATCCAAATATTGTAAATAAAATATATTTGGAAACCTTAGGATGTGTACTTTCATATCCTCTGTCCCAAAATAATAATTGAACAAATTAAAATTGAATTTATAATTAATTGGTCCATTTGAGTATTTTTGTCATAGATTTAATTCTATAAATAATTAGATTATGGTTCCTAAACCAAAATTGCTCCATTTGGCAACCTTAATCCATAGAAACAAGTTACATAGAATTTTGGACACATATGAGCCATACCCAAGTATTTTAGGCCAAGTTATCACACACATGTTTCACACCATATTAAAAATAACTTAGGAAATATTTTTGCTTAAGTGGTTCTAGTGTGTATGGCTATATGAAACCAAGGCTAAGTCCTTAGTGAAGTTTCAACTTATACTTAGCCAACAAATGAACCTAAAAACACTAGTACAAATGTTTCCATCAACCTTTTGTCTCCCCATGCTTGCTTCAAGATTTCACCAAGTCAGCAAAATGGAGATCAAGACTCAAGCAAGAAGAAAACTTCACTTTCAACCTGGTGACAACATGAAGAGCTACAAGGAAGATCAATGAAGAAGTTTTGAAGAGAAGACTTAGACTCCACACCTAGAAGAAAACTCAAGATGTACAAGTGTGAAGAAATTTAGAAGAAAACATCTCCCCCTCTCTCTTCCAATCTTTCTTCTTATTTTCTTTCCAATTTGACTTAGTGGTATTTGTGCCCATCCCATACCCAAACCAATTAGTGAAGTGAAAGCCCTGAAGAATTTATCAAGACCAAGAGAAGAATCCATCCAAGGAACAAGACTACAATAGAAGCATGAAGATGATCTTCAAGAAGGCAATCACATGAGGTCTAGAATCAATCCATACAAGTTGAAGAATAACAAGTTATTTTGTCCAACCATTGAACCAAATGGAAAACCCAAGACTTAGTAATATTTTCTCTTTGATGATGAAGTTATTAGACCTACCCTAGCCACAATGGAAAATACTAACATAGTCACTCAAATATTTTTGAAGGTGAATATGACCAAGTGTTTGCATGTATTACTTTAGCTAAAGAAGTAATATGTTTATTCTTAGTGAACTCTTGGAACTTCCTCGACAAGTATGGTTATAATAAAGTTAGATCACATAAAACTCAACCTAGTCCTTCCCAAGTAAACCATTGGAATTTCCTTAACAATGTATTGAACCATTATGGAATGAATCTTTCAAAACCCAAAACCTAGACCTTGTCCTCACCAACTAGATTAAACCCCTTTGGATATGTTATTGCTATGTATGTTTTCTACACTTGTATGATTGTTTGGTAGAATGTTTGTTTATTTTGTTATTGTGTTTTCAATGAATAGATTGTACGGAGAGCAACGATCTTTTGTGAAGAGAGTGTGAATTCTTCACCAACTTCAACAAGGCAAGTAACACATCATCAACTACCCATTATTTTCTATATGCATTAGTTGATTTTTGAGTAGTATGCATTGATAGGAAATTTTACTAAGTTTATTATGCTATGCTATTATCCTAGTAGTGTGTAGCCATCTCTTTTATCCTTGTTATTTATAGCCTTAGAACTTTAGAGATGCTATGCAATGTGACAAATGATGTTTACTTGATGTTGTGGAAAAATTCTAAGTAACAACTTCAATGAACCACCTGGGTGGATTTGGTTGTTTGGCTGATGAGAGTTGAGTGTCTCCCCGAGGGGTTGTTCACTTGAGGAATGCCACCCAGGAACAAAGTGATTATGATGTTCCCCAAGTTTAGATTGCTTCCAGTGCAGCCTTTAGTCATATGGGCTCTGTCTTGATCAACTAAGTTGTGAGGGTTCAGCCTGGGCTTGACAAGCAGATGTAGCATAATTATAGGTGGAACGGGTCTTGCCATTAGGTTGGATTCTTGCTTCTGAAAGATCTCGTCTTGATTCTTCTCCTTTCCTTAATGCACTCAGGGTGTATAGGATGTTTGGGTTGAGTTGGGTCTGAAGGTGAAAGTGCACAAGCTCTGCAGAGTTAACAAACTAAGATCTTAGCCGTGTCCCCGGTTATGGACAACTATGAGCAGCTGGACAAGGAAGGACGGAAGAATCACATCACCATTTTCAATAATTAAAATTTTGACCAAGTGAACAGTATTTGTGGTGCTTGGATCTTAATCCAATGTTGCCACCCTTTGAAAAGAAAAGTGTGTTTTACAAAAGTGATAGGAGAAAACTGGCTTTATGCAAACTTAGCCAAAACTCCACTCAGCCAAATGAGCATGTAGTATTAGTCTTGCCATTTATATCCACCATAGTGTTACTTGCCAATACATTAAATTGTATTGACTCCCTTGTGGCTGCATATTCCATATTGCAGATGTTTCTGAAGACGAGTGAGGATTTCGTTTAGGATCTCGAGACTATCGCCAACATGTTTTGCCTGTGGCACATGAAGAAGATGGGCTCAATGTTGTACTATGTATTCCGTTGTATTTCTTTGTTTTCTGCTAGTCTTCTAAGACTATGCAAGTTGTAATCCTATTTTGTAAAGACTGGATCATGCGATGTAATAGAATTTGATGCATTTGCATGATATTTCATTTTGTACTGTGGTGCTAGCAATTGATCCAGGGACTAGCACAATAACACAGGTATTCCATCTTTATTAAAAGTTGGGATGCTACAAAATGGTATCAGAGCATTGTGTTGCCCATAGAATTCGAGACCCTAAGTTTGGAAAAGACCCTAGGATTGAAAATTTTCTATGTTCAAACTTTCTAGAAACAAAACAGCCATCCTATTTCTTCTCATATCCTCTCATCTACTATTCACCTTCAAAATTTTCTAGATGACCTACCTCTTCAATACCATCAAGACAAGAATGTTGATGACCATACCATGAAGTGCAAGAAGTATTTTCACCACATGGAGACCTACACTCAAGACAATTGAAAAGAAACTCAAGAAGATATAGATGAGATCACCAATCTAGTTTGTTAGAACAACGTTAACGTGTTAGTATATTGATCATACTGATGAGTGTGGTATGACAATATTAGTGTTTTCAAAAAAAAACCCTTGTTGTTTGGTGTGATGAATGTGTTGCTATATGTTTGTTATGTGTTGTTTGTAAGATGAGTTTCCTTGATCTGCTATTTTGGATAAGAACCTTCCTTAGCCATCTTTCTAAATCTCTACTCATCCCTACTAGACCAAACCCAACACCATACTCATTCACCAACCATAGTGAGAACCATTTGGAATCATACAACCTTTACCCTATTGATACACAAGCCATCCCATTTGAGGAATGCTAGTATCAAATTTCTTTCTTCTGTGTGAAGGAACAATCACATCCATGATCAATGCCAACTGCCTAATAAGGAGTAACAAAACCAATCAACAAGTGAAGAAAGACAAGTGAACCCCAAGTTGCATGAGCTATGAAGATTTCAGAGCCAACTACACCAAGAGAAGAAATAATGAAGAAACACAACTACCCAGTTTGTGTTATATGAGAGTTTGTTTAGAAATAGCATGACGTTTGCCTTCAAGGATGACAACAACATGATGAAAGATTTCCAAGGACATCAAAAGATCAAGTTGAGAGGAACCCAAAGACTTTTGGTTGACCCAAAGAGTGACCCCTCAGTGTCAAAGGTAGTTCAACAGACCTATGTTGGTCTACACCTCTACCACAAAGGAAAGATCTACTCAAGCTAATCTAGAGTCCATCTACACTCCAATCCAATGAAATTAGACTACCCACAAAATTTTCTTTTAAGGGTGGTAGCCCACCCAGTTGTTTTGGAATCCAATTACCCAAATCTTTCTTTCTAACCTTCCCAAATCTCGGGACGAGATTTCTTTTAAGGGTGGTAGTCTGTAACATCCCTGATTTTTGGAAAGTCCAAAAATCACTAAAAATTGAAACTTTTTGTTTTCATGTTTAGTAAGTCACCAAAAACCAAATGAGAAGCAAGAAACAAAAGAAAACAATGCATATTCTCAATGAAATTGAAATTACTAATCCATTATACCTCTATTCCATAAACCCTAAAGTCATTTCAAAATAAATATTTCTACATAAATAAAATAATTCTTCTTAAGCAAGCCCTTACACCAAACATGTTTTCAACCCAATTATGATCTTGAAAATATTTTTGATATATAAAAACTAGAGAATTGTTATCTATAATATTTTTCTTCTTATCTCTAAAAAGGGTTTCACTATTATTGATAACCCCAAAATAGATATAAGTTGGATCCTTGTTTTCCAAGTTTTATGTCAATCAACAAAATAATATAGTGTTATAGAAATAAATTGTTTATGAAAACAAGTAAGATACTTTGAGAAAACAATGTTTTCATTTGGGAAAACCTTTCTGCTTTTACTAAACCCCATTTCCAAATTTATTAAATATTTCTCTATGTGTGAAATATAACAAAAGGATACTAATTGTGGTTTCACTAATATGTTGAAAATATACAATATGAAAGTTCCTAAAAGGGCCTTAGAAAACAATAGTTGAACCATAGAAAATATTTCTAAAAATTGTTTTAATCATATAAAAATTAATGTTTTCTATTAAGTGACTATCATTGTTTCTTCATATTTTAAAAAAAAAATCATAAAATATGAAAACCATTAAAAATGATTTTGGAAAATTTCATTTGATCACATTTTTGTCTCTGATATTTTATTCAACCAATAATTTGCATTTATATAATTGATATTTTTGAAATGGCATTAATAGGCTATTAGTGAAATCATTTTTATTTCAAAATATAAAATAAAAAAACAAGTGTAAATGATTTACAAAAATGATATTTGACTTATATAATGTCTCTTTATTTTTATAAAACCCTTTCTCAAAAATTAAATTTGATTTTTCTATTAAAAATGCTATTAAGTCACTTTTAATGATTTATTCAATTTTCATAATTCAAAAATGTAATGTGTTCAAAAGTTTGTGAAAATGAGTTTTCTGGAAAGTAAATTAAATTTTAAGAATTTAGAAATTTATTTCATGCCAATTGGAGTTTTTATGCAGAAGTTATTAAAGAAATGATAAAACAGAAATTAAAAAGAAAAATAAAAAAAATTGATGACGTCATCAATGACGTCACTGTTTCTTCTTCCTCTAGTAACTGAAGAACACCGAAACCGCTAATTTCAATTGCTTTGATTCCTCGCGATTAAAGCACCGAACTAATGGCTCGTTTCCACCCCATAAATCCCCTGCATTTCCTCTCCAATTCCCCTCTCTTTCCCCTCCGTTTCATGCCCCGCGGCCGGAGGAATCTCTCGCCGGAGTTGCACACTGCCGCCACCGTCCTCTTCTGTTTCCGGCGACACCAAGGCAAGGAACCTCCCCCTCTTCGGTCCCCTCCTCTCTCACTTCTCCTGCGCGCCTCCTAATGCCCAGGTTTGATTTTTTCGAGCAGCGGAGCACCACCCCCGACGACCACCGAAGCAGCCGCAACGCCGACCACCTCGCGCTGCGCATCGAGGAAGAAACAGAGGGCGCCGTGCCCACCAATCTCTCTGTCTCGTCAAGACGCGCATCCTAGTGGTCTCCCCGTGCACAGAAGCCCCCTATATCGCCACCGCCATCCACGACTGCAGCGCCGGCCGCCGTTGTGCCATTTTCCGGCGACATTCCGGCGAGGTATGAACCCTAACCTCCTGGAGCCGTCCGATCTTATTGAACGCACAGGATTAGATCGTAGATCGAAGGGGTACCCTGTCGTTAGATCTGGATCCAACGATCCAGATTTAAATGGCTCAGCCCAGTCAGCGCGCGTTAAGTTGGTTATCTGTCGCTCGGTGCAACGCACAGCCAGCCCAGGCCCACCTCCTATCAGTCGCACCGCGCGGCAGATAAGCAATCTGAGCCCAGCTCAGTCTCTGGAATTATTTTCGAATAAAAATAGAAAAACAATTTTGCAGATTAGTCCCTGCACATTAGATCTACCATATCTTTTGATCCATAAGCCCAAATTTAGCAATCGTGGACTTTTGAAAATCCCTTGACATTTAGAATCTTTTGGCACTGGCCAAATTCAAATTTGACTAACTTAAATTGGTTCAAATTCAAATATGCTTGTTTGATGAATTTTGGCATAATTCAAATTCTACAAATCCAAATATTGTAAATAAAATATATTTGGAAACCTTAGGATGTGTACTTTCATATCCTCTGTCCCAAAATAATAATTGAACAAATTAAAATTGAATTTATAATTAATTGGTCCATCTGAGTATTTTTGTCATAGATTTAATTCTATAAATAATTAGATTATGGTTCCTAAACCAAAATTGCTCCATTTGGCAACCTTAATCCATAGAAACAAGTTACATAGAATTTTGGACACATATGAGCCATACCCAAGTATTTTAGGCCAAGTTATCACACACATGTTTCACACCATATTAAAAATAACTTAGGAAATATTTTTGCTTAAGTGGTTCTAGTGTGTATGGCTATATGAAACCAAGGCTAAGTCCTTAGTGAAGTTTCAACTTATACTTAGCCAACAAATGAACCTAAAAACACTAGTACAAATGTTTCCATCAACCTTTTGTCTCCCCATGCTTGCTTCAAGATTTCACCAAGTCAGCAAAATGGAGATCAAGACTCAAGCAAGAAGAAAACTTCACTTTCAACCTGGTGACAACATGAAGAGCTACAAGGAAGATCAATGAAGAAGTTTTGAAGAGAAGACTTAGACTCCACACCTAGAAGAAAACTCAAGATGTACAAGTGTGAAGAAATTTAGAAGAAAACATCTCCCCCTCTCTCTTCCAATCTTTCTTCTTATTTTCTTTCCAATTTGACTTAGTGGTATTTGTGCCCATCCCATACCCAAACCAATTAGTGAAGTGAAAGCCCTGAAGAATTTATCAAGACCAAGAGAAGAATCCATCCAAGGAACAAGACTACAATAGAAGCATGAAGATGATCTTCAAGAAGGCAATCACATGAGGTCTAGAATCAATCCATACAATTTGAAGAATAACAAGTTATTTTGTCCAACCATTGACCCAAATGGAAAACCCAAGACTTAGTAATATTTTCTCTTTGATGATGAAGTTATTAGACCTACCCTAGCCACAATGGAAAATACTAACATAGTCACTCAAATATTTTTGAAGGTGAATATGACCAAGTGTTTGCATGTATTACTTTAGCTAAAGAAGTAATATGTTTATTCTTAGTGAACTCTTGGAACTTCCTCGACAAGTATGGTTATAATAAAGTTAGATCACATAAAACTCAACCTAGTCCTTCCCAAGTAAACCATTGGAATTTCCTTAACAATGTATTGAACCATTATGGAATGAATCTTTCAAAACCCAAAACCTAGACCTTGTCCTCACCAACTAGATTAAACCCCTTTGGATATGTTATTGCTATGTATTTTTTCTACACTTGTATGATTGTTTGGTAGAATGTTTGTTTATTTTGTTATTGTGTTTTCAATGAATAGATTGTACGGAGAGCAACGATCTTTTGTGAAGAGAGTGTGAATTCTTCACCAACTTCAACAAGGCAAGTAACACATCATCAACTACCCATTATTTTCTATATGCATTAGTTGATTTTTGAGTAGTATGCATTGATAGGAAATTTTACTAAGTTTATTATGCTATGCTATTATCCTAGTAGTGTGTAGCCATCTCTTTTATCCTTGTTATTTATAGCCTTAGAACTTTAGAGATGCTATGCAATGTGACAAATGATGTTTACTTGATGTTGTGGAAAAATTCTAAGTAACAACTTCAATGAACCACCTGGGTGGATTTGGTTGTTTGGCTGATGAGAGTTGAGTGTCTCCCCGAGGGGTTGTTCACTTGAGGAATGCCACCCAGGAACAAAGTGATTATGATGTTCCCCAAGTTTAGATTGCTTCCAGTGCAGCCTTTAGTCATATGGGCTCTGTCTTGATCAACTAAGTTGTGAGGGTTCAGCCTGGGCTTGACAAGCAGATGTAGCATAATTATAGGTGGAACGGGTCTTGCCATTAGGTTGGATTCTTGCTTCTGAAAGATCTCGTCTTGATTCTTCTCCTTTCCTTAATGCACTCAGGGTGTATAGGATGTTTGGGTTGAGTTGGGTCTGAAGGTGAAAGTGCACAAGCTCTGCAGAGTTAACAAACTAAGATCTTAGCCGTGTCCCCGGTTATGGACAACTATGAGCAGCTGGACAAGGAAGGACGGAAGAATCACATCACCATTTTCAATAATTAAAATTTTGACCAAGTGAACAGTATTTGTGGTGCTTGGATCTTAATCCAATGTTGCCACCCTTTGAAAAGAAAAGTGTGTTTTACAAAAGTGATAGGAGAAAACTGGCTTTATGCAAACTTAGCCAAAACTCCACTCAGCCAAATGAGCATGTAGTATTAGTCTTGCCATTTATATCCACCATAGTGTTACTTGCCAATACATTAAATTGTATTGACTCCCTTGTGGCTGCATATTCCATATTGCAGATGTTTCTGAAGACGAGTGAGGATTTCGTTTAGGATCTCGAGACTATCGCCAACATGTTTTGCCTGTGGCACATGAAGAAGATGGGCTCAATGTTGTACTATGTATTCCGTTGTATTTCTTTGTTTTCTGCTAGTCTTCTAAGACTATGCAAGTTGTAATCCTATTTTGTAAATACTGGATCATGCGATGTAATAGAATTTGATGCATTTGCATGATATTTCATTTTGTACTGTGGTGCTAGCAATTGATCCAGGGACTAGCACAATAACACAGGTATTCCATCTTTATTAAAAGTTGGGATGCTACAAATAAAATCACTTTGCCCCAACAAAGAGATTAAACATATGGTGTGGAAAACAGTAGGAACAGTGTGAAAGCAGTAGGTGTTTTATCAGTATGAGGAAAATAGACCGGGTTCCATAGTTCATTAGTGGTGTCTCTCCGTGAAAGATAAATAACATGTGTGGTGAACAAATTACAGCTAGGCAATTAACAGAAATGAAGGCTGCACCGTAGTGCATATGCAAGACATAAAGATTATTATGTGATTCATGCAGGCATTACAACAAAATACATAGACCGTCATCCAACTGCATCCATGTCTAATAATCCACCCTTCGAATATCATCCGAACAAACGTTGGGTATTACGTTGCTAGCAACAGATTATCGCCATAAGAAAAGTGTGTAATGTAAACAATGTAAACTAGGTAAACACCGTTTTTTCTCCCTAATGGCAACAACACATCCTCCGTCCGTCATGTTTATGTAACTCGAGCACAGATGCAAAGGAGGCATGGACCCACTATCGAGCATAAATACTCCCTCTTGGAGTTACTTGCATCTACTTGGCCAGAGCATCTACTAATAACAGAGAGCATGCAAGATCATAAATAACATATGCATGAAGATAACATGATAGATTGATAATTAGAAGACATAGCATTCAACATTCATCAGATCCCAGCAACCACAACATGTAGCATTACATAAAGATGATCTTGATCATGTTAGGCAGCTCACAAGATCCAAACATGAGGTACAAAGTGGTGAGAACAACCATGTAGCTACTGCTATGGACCCGTAGTCCAGGGATGAACTACTCACGCATCACTTCGGAGGAAGGCATGGTGGTGTAGACCCCTCCGGTATTAATTCCCCTCCCGACAGGGTGCCGAGGAGAGCTCCACAACCCTCCCGATCTCGGGATGACAATGACGGCGGCCTCGAGTGTTTTTCGGGACGAAGTGGGATATCTTTAGTGTTTACGTCTCGGGGGGTATAAATAGGAGAAAGGGCAAAGGCGGTTGAGGCCGGGGGCCCCACAAGACCCCATGGCGCAGCCAGGGGCGCCACCCTATGGTGTGGGCCCCCTGAGGCCCCCCTCCGGGTCTCTTTGCAACTCAGTGGAACCTTCATGAATTCTAAGACTTCCGGGCTTTGAATTTTGCAATTCCGAGAATATTTTCAGAACAACTTTTGTTAAACTAAAAATAGCAGAAAACAGGGAACTGGCTCTGTGGCATCTTTTCAATAGGTTAGTCCGGAAAATCAATAAAAATGACATAAAGTGTATAGCAAACATGTGGGAAACAATAATAAAACAACATGGAATGTCAGAAATTAAGGATATGTTTATGACGTATTGATACATCTCCAACATATCTATAATTTCTGATGCTCCATGATAATATTATGCCAATTGCTACATGTTTTCTCCCTTCTTTATAGCATTTTTACACGTTTTCCGGGACTAACCTATTAACAAGATGCCAAGTGCCAATTCCCTGTTTTCTGCTGTTTTTAGTTTCTGAAAAGTTGTTCTAGAAATATTCTCGGAATTGGACAATTCGAAAGCCAGAAGTCTTAGAAGTCCTGGAAGCATCCAGAAGTCCCGAAGAGCCCCGGAGGGGGGGCACAGGGTGGCCACACCACCCCCCTAGCCGCGCCACCAGGTGGTGTGGACCCCCTGGCCACACCCCCCCCCGGCATCTCCCTTTCTCCTATATATACTCCCCGAGGCATAAACCCTAGAAGAATCGACCTTTTCCACAAAATACATTTGTAGCTCCGCCGCCGCCGCCGACAAATTTTGGGGGAAAGATCTCTGTTCTCGCACCCTGCCGGGATAGGGAAGTGCCCCCGGAAGCCATCTCCATCGACTCCACCGCCATCTCCATCGCCGTTGCTGTCTCCTATGACGAGGAGGGAGTAGTTCTCCCCCGAGGCTGAGGGATCTACCGGTAGCTATGTGGTTCATCTCTCTCTCCCATGGTGTGATCTTTATGTGATCATGAGCTTTGTATCTAGTTGAATTAGTAGATTTTCTCCTCATGTATTATGCTACTCAAGTGGTTTTGTTACGAGATCTCCGTAAACACTTTGATCACGGTGTAAAGGTAACAGTGTGTGCACCGTATGGTTTAGCATGATATTTATATCTTGTGTTGGATGGCCCTATAAAATTGAGGAGTTTGCTTAGTACCTTATAGGGTGCTCATAGTGGCAGCATGGGGTTAACCACACTTGTGCTTCATGTTTAGCACCAATGCTTCAGTTTGGAGAGAGTTTTCATATTATCATTCATTCATAACTATGTGGGGGGACTTTACACTATAGAACTTGGCTTGTATATTCCAATGATGAGCGTCCTCAAATGAGCTCTAGGTCTTCATGAGCAAGCAAGTTGGATGCACCCCCACTAGTTCCATTGGAGAGCTTTCATACACTTATAGCTCTATGTGCATCCGTTGTGTGGCAATCCCTACTCCTTGAATAGCTTCGGTTGTAAGACTTTCTCTTGTCTAATGACCACTTTTAGCTTTGTGAGCCTTTCTTCCATTGACCTTCCAAGCCCCCCATAATGTTCTCTTTGCCATAACATCCTGGTGCCAAGGACCAACGCAGAACACTTGCTTGTTTTTAGTGCGCAAATAGTTTAGGATTCAAGCATTGCATCATGTGGAAAGCTTGACTTGATCCTAACAGGGTTGTGAAGATCGTTTAACGTGCATGATATTGTTGTTGTTGAAAGCTTAAATCATCTCTAATAAACTTTGCACGGTTGATAGTCTTTTAGTATTGATTCATTAAAAGTTTTACTTCTTTCTTCTTTGTTTATACATTGCTTGTTGATATCAAATATAGATCACAGCTTTAGTACATTTGATCCTAGTTTACATGCTCTACTTTACATATTATGATCAAGATTGTGTGGTAGCATGTCACCTAAGAAATTATTTTGTTTTATCATTTACCTACTCGAGGACGAGTAGGAACTAAGCTTGGGGATGCTTGATACGTCTCCAACGTATCTATAATTTCTGATGTTCCATGTTGATATTATGCCAATTGCGACATATTTTCCATATGTTTTCCTACATTTTCTTACGTTTTCCGGGAGTAACCTATTAACAAGATGCCACAGAGCCAGTTCCCTGTTTTATGCTGTTTTTAGTTTCAGAAAAGTTGTTCTGTAAATATTCTCGAAATTGTACCCCACGAAAGCCAGAAGTCTTAGAAGTCCCGGAAGCTTCCAGAAGTCCCGAAGAGCCCCCGAGGGGGGCCACAGGGTGGCCACACCATGGGGTAGCGCGGGTCCCCCTGGCCGCGCCACCTAGTGGTGTGGGCCCCCTGGCCAACCCCCGGCATCTCCCTTTCGCCTATATATACTCCCTCGAGGGAAAACCTAAATACATCGACCTTTTCCACAAAATACATTCATAGCTCCGCCGATGCGGACGACAAGTTTCGGGGGACAGATCTCTGTTCTAGCACCCTGCAGGGACCGGGAAGTGCCCCCGGAACCATCTCCATTGACTCCACCGCCATCTCCATCGCCGTTGCTGTCTCCTATGATTAGGAGGGAGTAGTTCTCCCCCGAGACTGAGGGCTCTACCGGTAGCTATGTGGTTCATCTCTCTCTCCCATGGTGTGATCTATATGTGATCATGAGCTTTGTAGTCTATTCGAATTCGTAGATGTTACTCTTCAACTTTTACTACTGAAGTCCTTTATTAATATGAACTTTGGAGTCACCTTGTCCCGCGGTGTGAAGGTGACAGTGTGCACATCGTGTGTGTCTCCTCTATGAATTGTGGTTTTTGTCTAGTACCATCTAGGGCGCTCATAGTGACAGCGCGGGGTTAACTAGACATGGGAATGCTTACTTTAAGGAATGCTTTTTGCATCCCTACACAATGATTAGTGTTCATTATTTGTGATGAGATCTCCGTAAACGCTTTGATCACGGTGTAAAGGTGACAGTGTGTGCATCGTGTGGTTTAGCATTATATTAATATTTTGTGTTGGATAACCCTATGAAATTGCGGTGTTAGTGTGGAACCATCTCGGTCCCATGGTGATATCATGGGGGTTACTTGGTTGGGAAAGTGCTTACTCTGAGGAGTGTTGTTAAAGCCCTACGCATGGATTGGTGTTGTTATTCGACCGGAGAGTGGTTAAGAGTAGCATAGTGAAGAGAAGATATCTAGTTATTCAATTATGTGATCATTGTTGAGAGTGTCCTCTAGTGAAATTAGGAGCCCTAGGCCTTATTTCCAAGCATTAAAACACCATTTTCCGCCTGTTCTGCTACATGGTTGCTTGCTGACATTTTTATTTCAGATTGCTATTATCACTTATTATCATAAATATTACTTGCATTTGACTCTCTCTTTGCCGAACTAGTGCACCTATACAACTGAAAATTGTATTAGGTGTGTTGGGGACACAAGATACTTCTTGTATCTTAATTGCAGGGTTGCTTGAGAGGGATATCTTTGACCTCTACCTCCCTGAGTTCGATAAACCTTGGGTAATCCACTTAAGGGAAACTTGCTACTGTTCTACAAACCTTTTAACTTGGAGGCCCAACACTGTCTACAAGAATAGAAGCGTGTGTAGACATAAATAAGCAATTTAGAATGCACTCTTCCAAGCAATAAATTGCTCAATTTGTTCCACATCATCAAAGTCATAATTTCCCTTAACATAAGAAGATATGGTAACATCATCATTATACTCACATTGAAAAGGGAGGTGTTTATACCTCCTACAGCAACAAGATTTATCAAAGCAATATGTAACATTATAAGTAGAGCACAAGTTTATAGCATAGTTATGTAATTTATTAATTTTCTCCTATAAGTGTATCCCTTTTTGTGACAAGCGGTGTTCCTTATAATATTTTTGTTGTTCATCGGTGAACCCACATTGCCAATAAGATCTAGTTTCACATAAATCAACCATTGATAGCAAGCATGATAAAATAAGTAACAAGCAAAACAACAAAAAATTAAAAATGATTGGAGGTGAGAGACTCCCCTTGCAGAAATTCTCTTCCTCCCCGGCAACGGCGCCAGAGAACTTGATGGTGCAGGACTTGCACTCGTTGGGAGACCCCAAGAGAAAGGTTGTGAAGAGTGCAGCGGCAAGTTTTCCCTCAGAAAAGAAACCAAGGTTGAATCGACCAGTAGGAGGACAAGCAACTTTTGAAGGTTGATGCAGTTGAGATGGCAGGGCGCACTATCGGTTAAGCAGCAACGTGGAACCTACACAACACAATCAATTCACTTTGCCCCAACAAAGCAGTGAGGTTGTAAATCTCACCGGTTTTGCTGAACACAAAGAGGTTAAACGTATGGTGTAGTAAACAATATAAAAACAATAGGAAAACAGCAGTAGCAGTGTGAAAACTGTGGAAGCCGTGTGAAAATACTGGAAGCAGTGTGTGTATTATCAGTATGATAAAATGGACCGGGGTCCACGGTTCTCTAGAGGTGTCTTTCCATAAAAGATAGCTAACATGCGTGGTGAACAAATTGCAGATGGGCAATTGATAGATAAAGAAACATGCATGACATGATTATTACTATGATATTCATGTGGGAATTACAACAAAATAAATACACTGTCATCCAACTACGTCTATGACTAATAATCCACCCCCCGAATATCATCTAAACAAACGTTGGGTATTAAGTTGCAAGCCAAAAAATTATCGCAGTAAGCAAAGTGTGTAATGTAAGCAATGTAAACAAAGTAAACATCGTTGTTTTCTATCTAATGGCAACAACACATCATCCATCCGTCACGTTCTGTCACTCGAGCATAGATGCAAAGGAGGCATGAACCCACTATCGAGCATAAATATTCCCTCTTGGAGTCACTAGCATCTACTTGTCCAGAGCATCTACTAACAACGGAGAGCATGCAAGATCATAAATAACATACACATGAAGACAACATAATAGATTGATAATCAAGAGACATAGCATTCAATAATCATCGGATCCCAGCAAACACAACATGTAGCATTAAAATAAGATTAGCTTGATCATGTGAGGTAGCTCACGAGATCTAAACATGAGGCAAAAAGAGGAGTGGGCGACCAGCTAGCTACTGCTATGGACCCGTAGTCCAATGATGAACTACTCACGCATCACTCCGGAGGCGGGCATGGTGGTGTAGAGCCCTTTGGTGATGATTTTCCCTCCCGGCAGGGTGCCAGGGAGAACTCCATAACCCTCCCGATCTCGGGTTGACGATGACGGCGGCCTCGGGTATTTTTCCAGGAAAAGTGGTATATTTTTAGCGTTCACGCATCGGGGGGAATATATGGGCGAAAGGGCGATAGCGGTGGACGCCCGAGGGGCACACACCACCCCTAGGTGCGGCCGGGGGGGCGCCGCCATATTGTGTGGCCCCCCTGTGACCCCCATTTGTGCCTCTTCGGGACTCCGTGGAACCTTCGGGAATTCTAAGACTTCCAGGCTTCGAATTTTCCAATTCCGAGAATGTTACCAGAACAACTTTTCTGAAACTAAAAATGGCAGAAAACGGGAACTGGCTCTGTGGCATCTAGTCAATAGGTTAGTCCCGGGAAATCGTGTTACGCCCCGAGATCGGGCACTATGCAGATTTCAGCATTCCCGCCAAAATCCACATAATAACCGATTCCAGGTTGCCACTTGTGATAACATTACAATAGTTCACGAATATTCCACAATTACAACAGAAACAGATAGTTACAAGATGACTCAAACGAGTCAGGGATACAACTGATACAATACAAAGATCCAAATAGCAGCGGAAGAAACAACATATCGTCCGTCTACGGACAAGATCCAAATTGGACTAAGAGTCCTGAAGGTAACCGAGAGCGTCCAATCCCTGCCCAGGCCAAGCCGGAGGGATTCCCAAGCTAACGTCGTCAGACTTCAAACCTGTTGACTGCAAGTTGGAATTTGCAGCCACGAAAGAGATTCGTGGGTCAGTACGGTTAAGTACTGGCAAGTGGATAAACCATACTCACAAGAATACCGGCGTAGCCAGTCATCACAAGATACAAATACTTTGGGATCAACGGAAAGGAAGGGGTTATTGAAAATAAGCGTCAGCGGGCTGCACTAACCAACTACAGAGATTCTATTTCTTCCAACTATCAGAAAGGGGATAAGATCGAGTATTGTAACCAACTGAAAGATAACTTCAAACAAACCCATCCTGGATCTTGCCCCTTATCCAAAGAAGCAATCCGAGGATAACTCACACAGTTGGATTAATGATGGTTCAGATTATTGTGTCAATAAGCCTATTACTAGTCAAGTTGTTAATCATGGGGTGAAAGATTGTTAATCATTAGGTTTAAGTTGTCCTGAGTACTTGTTAGCCAGTACTTTCACCAAGTAATCCATAACCGCGGAAAACACGGCTTCTCGAGAAGATTATCCCTGCAGGGTTGCACCAATTTGACCGTACACGCAAGAATAACCCGCCAGATAGGATGCCTCCCACCAAGCGGGGTACTCTACACAACTCAACTCTTCTTCGCATCAAGCCCAAAGCACCACGTGCTGTGCGTGCGCGGCTAATCGAGCCCCCAAAGAAAGGGGGACCCTCATAGCACTGGAAGACCACGCCGCCCTAAATGCCGACTACAAAAGTTCCACCCTGGCGCCAAGGGTTCGTACCTGCATATGCGTGCAGCAAATGGAAAGCCCGAACTAAATGTGGCGATTTGGACGAGATGCGAATCGAGTCAAGTTGAGGGGGGCGCCCATACTCGCTTCCCACATGCGGTTAGTGCGCTCATCATGGATCAGTAGACAAGACCCTTTTCCTATTAGGGTCGACACTAGCAGGCCTCAAAACCACAAAGGGCCTCCTGCCGGTGCCTTATCATCAAATTTATTATTAATCAATAACAGTAGCATGATTGCTTGATTAAGCATCGAGCCCCCGGAACATAACGAAGTAATGACAGAAAGTAACGGGTAACAGACTCGAGCAAAACAACCCTAAGCATGATAGTAAGACACGGGCAACAAGCAATGGTTATAGGTATGGAGGTGAGGCAATATCAAGGTTAAGGGATTCATGTGATGGGTTCGTAACAGAAACAACTACTACTAAGGATAGCAGAAAAGAATCAACGGAAAGAATCGATAACAAGTGATGAAAGGCAGCCATATGGCAGCAAGTGAGAATACTTGCCTGAGATCCCGCAAGGTAGCAGAACTTGTCGTTGCTCACATCATCTCAACGTCCTATCCGGGAAGAAGCAACGAACCTCGAACAAACACCGGATGCAACAATTACTACTACGGCAAAAGATCCAGCATGATCAAGATATGGATGCATGACAGGTTTAAAGATGCATCAAGGTAAACTAGTTGACAAGATAAACAGATTTAAATGGACCCATATGCAATTTGAGTTGCATATGAAAAGCCCATGAATTATGGTTAAATTATTTGTTTTCCAACTAATCAACAGGTGCTAGTGGTTTAGTATGATGCATGCAAAAGGGAAACAGCAAAATAACAACATTAGAATCAATTTAAGATAGGGTGTAGCAATTTAGAATTTTATTATTAATTTAGGGAATTTTTGGGTGCCTTAAAGGTGACACACAAGTATTTTTTGTTTTCAACCATTTAAATTGTTCAAAACAAATAACAAAGTTTATATTTGAAAAGAACATCAAATTTTAGTTGGATTACATGTTTCAAATATTGAAATTGGAATTTGGATTATTTAATTATGAATTAAACAATATTAAACAAGCTTTAAATGAATTTAAAACAAGTTTGAATTTCATTGAATTTTTATTTGTTCAAAACATAATTTCAAACTCATATTTGAAAAGTTCACACTTTGATGGTTTGAAAACATATTTTGCATGTTCAAAAATATTTTATTTTGAGCAAGTTATGATTTTTATCAAATTTAAATGAATTAAACAAGTATTAAATTATTTAGGCAAGTTAAATTATTCAAACAATGAAACAAATTTTATATTTGAAAAGGTTATTCAAAATGGTATGGAAAACATATTTTATTTGTGGAAATTGGATTTAAAATGAGCAAGTTATTATTTTGGCAATTTTAAATGCAATAAACAAGAAACAGTTGTTTTCAGCAATTTAAATTATTCAAAACAGCAAACAAAATTTATATTTGGAAAGTACATGAAAAGTTTATTGGAAAACATATTTGGTTTGTTGAATTTGGAATTTTTATTAACAAGTTATGAATTTTGCAAGTTTAAGTGAATTTGACAAGTTTTCAAATTTTGCACCAATTTAAAATATTCAAAACAGTAAATAAATTTTATATTTGGAAAGAACATTTAATTTGGGACAGAAAACATATTTAAAAAGTTAAATTTGGAGTTACAATGATTTTCTTATGCAATTTACAAGATTTGGGGTGAATCTGCCATTTTTAGTGAACCAGGGACCTGGAAATAAATTTTGCAGGGGCTAGAAAAGAATTACAAGGACCTATTGGTGATTTTGTGAAGGTTCTGTGACCAAACAAAAGGAAACAAAAATGTTTGGTTTAATTGGGAGAGGGGGGAGTCGAACCCCTCCCCCTGTGCTGTGCGTTTGCCTCTGCTAACCAGTGCGGTAGTGGTTTGATTCATGTTAGGTACCCCTCGTGTTTGAATAAGAGGTAGCGCCCCTGGCCTGTTACTGAGGAAACTGAATGAAATATTCAGTTAACGGACATGTCACGGGAACGATCGCTGGACCGATCGTGGGGATGGCCGCCGGCCTGCTTGCAGCGAGCGCGGGAGGGCGGCTCCGTGCGCGTGTGTGCTGCGTGTGAGGGAACGGAGGAGAGGGGGAAGGGGAAGAGGAGCGGCTCACCTGGTGGTCGTCGAGGTAGGCGAGGCCGCTGCCGATCGCAGCCACGGCCGGATCTTGCCGGCGACGGCGGGGCCAACTCCGGGCCTCCCCGCGGTGGGCGACGGGACAGGGAGCCTCAGGGGAGCGCCCCGGTTCCATTCCCAGGAACCGTGACTCCTCGAGGTGCCCCTAGCTGCCGGCGGTGAGGGGAGGAGGTGGTGCTCTGGTTGTGATCGGTGGGGGTGGTTCAGGAAAGACAGGGAAGCAGGGAGGGAGAAGGACTTGGTGGCGCAGGCGCAGGGGAAGGGAACTAGTGTGGGTCTAGGGCAGGCAGAGGGCAGGCTAGGTTTTTATGGAGAGAGGGGAGTTGTACGGCTGCAAATCGGAGGAGGGGGACGAGGATCAGAGGGTGGTGAGGTTGTTCGTACTGAAGGTGACGACAGCAGGAGGTGGAAGACGCCCAGGTCGAAGGGGTAACGGGCCAAAGGAAGTTGGGCTTGAGTGGTGACTAGGTGGGCTGAGGGAAGAAAAAGTTGGGCTGTTCTCTCAGCTCGCCCCTCTCCTTTCTCATTGTTTTTTTTGTAATATTTTTGTTGGTAAATGATGAGAGAGAGACAGGGATAGAATTTGGGGAAATTTCTTTTATAAACTATTTTGTGTTAATTTTCCAAAACAATTAAAGCAAGAGTTCACATTGTTTCACAATTTTGAATATTTAATTTGGTTTAAAGGTTTGAGGTGAACTTCAAACAATGTTTGATTTGGGAAATTTGGGATTAGGCAAATTCCATTTAATAAGTTCAAACCATTATGTAAACATTATTGAAATTTGGTTTTGCAAGAATTTAATTTTTAAACCTCACTTTGGATCATATCACTAAGATTTTATTTGAAACTTAATTTTACCATTAGGGTTTTAAACAAAGGGGGAAAAAATTTGATTAACAGGCAATTGGATTAAAACAACTTCAAAATATTGAAAAACAATTGAATTGGTTTTAGTTTGCAATTTTGGTTAGTGTGGGAAAGTTTAATTTGGTTTGATTTGTTTTGCAAACATGATGCAATGCATATGATGCATGCAGAAAGAAAACAAACACTCTCTATTAGGGTAACACCCCAGGTGTTACAGACGACACCACTAACAAGGGATTGCGCCCTCGCAATCCACCTGCTAACCCGGGAGGGGAAAGAAGTTCGACTATCGATTCTTCGTGCTTCCGGTTGATCTCCTCGACACCACTAACAAGGGATTCTTGCTCGGAGTGACGACGATGTTCTTCCATCAGGAATCTTCCGATGATCGAACCTATTAGGTTAAGGGCTCAGAAAACGTCCACCCACGTAGGATCCTAACACTTTGGAAGATAGACAAGGGGGAGACTCCAAAACAAATGAGATGGGAGGGGAAATAGAATAGAGATAAGGAGAAAACAAGAATCCTATTGAGATGTTTTTTCCAAAATAGTTTAGCGGAAATAGTTTTTGACACTCTAGAAACAACGACCGTTAGCGAGGTTATCCTATAGGCTTTGCGGACCCGTTGCTTCGATAACCATTCGTATCGAAACAATATCGGGAATCGGAACCAAGGCTCTGATACCATTTGTTACGCCCCGAGATCGGGCACTATGCAGATTTCAGCATTCCCGCCAAAATCCACATAATAACCGATTCCAGGTTGCCACTTGTGATAACATTACAATAGTTCACGAATATTCCACAATTATAACAGAAACAGATAGTTACAAGATGACTCAAACGAGCCAGGGATACAACTGATACAATACAAAGATCCAAATAGCAGCGGAAGAAACAACATATCGTCCGTCTACGGACAAGATCCAAATTGGACTAAGAGTTCTGAAGGTAACCGAGAGCGTCCAATCCCTGCCCAGGCCAAGCCGGAGGGATTCCCAAGCTAACGTCGTCAGACTTCAAACCTGTTGACTGCAAGTTGGAATTTGCAGCCACGAAAGAGATTCGTGGGTCAGTACGGTTAAGTACTGGCAAGTGGATAAACCATACTCACAAGAATACCGGCGTAGCCAGTCATCACAAGATACAAATACTTTGGGATCAACGGAAAGGAAGGGGTTATTGCAAATAAGCGACAGCGGGCTGCACTAACCAACTACAGAGATTCTATTTCTTCCAACTATCAGAAAGGGGATAAGATCGAGTATTGTAACCAACTGAAAGATAACTTCAAACAAACCCATCCTGGATCTCGCCCCTTATCCAAAGAAGCAATCCGAGGATAACTCACACAGTTGGATTAATGATGGTTCAGATTATTGTGTCAATAAGCCTATTACTAGTCAAGTTGTTAATCATGGGGTGAAAGATTGTTAATCATTAGGTTTAAGTTGTCCTGAGTACTTGTTAGCCAGTACTTTCACCAAGTAATCCATAACCGCGGAAAACACGGCTTCTCGAGAAGATTATCCCTGCAGGGTTGCACCAATTTGGCCGTACACGCAAGAATAACCCGCCAGATAGGATGCCTCCCACCAAGCGGGGTACTCTACACAACTCAACTCTTCTTCGCATCAAGCCCAAAGCACCATGTGCTGTGCGTGCGCGGCTAATCGAGCCCCCGAAGAAATGGGGACCCTCATAGCACTTAAAAACCACGCCGCCCTAAATGCCGACTACAAAAGTTCCACCCTGGCGCCAAGGGTTCGTACCTGCATATGCGTGCAGCAAATGGAAATCCCGAACTAAATGTGGCGATTTGGACGAGATGCGAATCGAGTCAAGTTGAGGGGGGCGCCCATACTCGCTTCCCACATGCGGTTAGTGCTCTCATCATGGATCAGTAGACAAGACCCTTTTCCTATTAGGGTCGACACTAGCAGGCCTCAAAACCCCAAAGGGCCTCCTGCCGGTGCCTTATCATCAAATTTATTATTAATCAATAACAGTAGCATGATTGATTGATTAAGCATCGAGCCCCCGGAACATAACGAAGTAATGACAGAAAGTAACGGGTAACAGACTCGAGCAAAACAACCCTAAGCATGATAGTAAGACACGGGCAACAAGCAATGGTTATAGGTATGGAGGTGAGGCAATATCAAGGTTAAGGGATTCATGTGATGGGTTCGTAACAGAAACAACTACTACTAAGGATAGCAGAAAAGAATCAACGGAAAGAATCGGTAACAAGTGATGAAAGGCAGCCATATGGCAGCAAGTGAGTATACTTGCCTGAGATCCCGCAAGGTAGCAGAACTTGTCGTTGCTCACATCATCTCAACGTCCTATCCGGGAAGAAGCAACGAACCTCGAACAAACACCGGATGCAACAATTACTACTACGGCAAAAGATCCAGCATGATCAAGATATGGATGCATGACAGGTTTAAAGATGCATCAAGGTAAACTAGTTGACAAGATAAACAGATTTAAATGGACCCATATGCAATTTGAGTTGCATATGAAAAGCCCATGAATTATGGTTAAATTATTTGTTTTCCAACTAATCAACAGGTGCTAGTGGTTTAGTATGATGCATGCAAAAGGGAAACAGCAAAATAACAACATTAGAATCAATTTAAGATAGGGTGTAGCAATTTAGAATTTTATTATTAATTTAGGGAATTTTTGGGTGCCTTAAAGGTGACACACAAGTATTTGTTGTTTTCAACCATTTAAATTGTTCAAAACAAATAACAAAGTTTATATTTGAAAAGAACATCAAATTTTAGTTGGATTACATGTTTAAAATATTGAAATTGGAATTTGGATTATTTAATTATGAATTAAACAATATTAAACAAGCTTTAAATGAATTTAAAACAAGTTTGAATTTAATTGAATTTTTATTTGTTCAAAACATAATTTCAAACTCATATTTGAAAAGTTCACACTTTGATGGTTTGAAAACATATTTTGCATGTTCAAAAATATTTTATTTTGAGCAAGTTATGATTTTTATCAAATTTAAATGAATTAAACAAGTATTAAATTATTTAGGCAAGTTAAATTATTCAAACAATGAAACAAATTTTATATTTGAAAAGGTTATTCAAAATGGTATGGAAAACATATTTTATTTGTGGAAATTGGATTTAAAATGAGCAAGTTATTATTTTGGCAATTTTAAATGCAATAAACAAGAAACAGTTGTTTTCAGCAATTTAAATTATTTAAAACAGAAAACAAAATTTATATTTGGAAAGTACATGAAAAGTTGATTGGAAAACATATTTGGTTTGTTGAATTTGGAATTTTTATTAACAAGTTATGAATTTTGCAAGTTTAAGTGAATTTGACAAGTTTTCAAATTTTGCACCAATTTAAAATATTCAAAACAGTAAACAAATTTTATATTTGGAAAGAACATTTAATTTGGGACAGAAAACATATTTAAAAAGTTAAATTTGGAGTTACAATGATTTTCTTATGCAATTTACAAGATTTGGGGTGAATCTGCCATTTTTAGTGAACCAGGGACCTGGAAATAAATTTTGCAGGGGCTAGAAAAGAATTACAAGGACCTATTGGTGATTTTGTGAAGGTTCTGCGACCAAACAAAAGGAAACAAAAATGTTTGGTTTAATTGGGAGAGGGGGGAGTCGAACCCCTCCCCCTGTGCTGTGCGTTTGCCTCTGCTAACCAGTGCGGTAGTGGTTTGATTCATGTTAGGTACCCCTCGTGTTTGAATAAGAGGTAGCGCCCCTGGCCTGTTACTGACGAAACTGAATGAAATATTCAGTTAACGGACATGTCACGGGAACGATCGCTGGACCGATCGTGGGGATGGCCGCCGGCCTGCTTGCAGCGAGCGCGGGAGGGCGGCTCCGTGCGCGTGTGTGCTGCTTGTGAGGGAACGGAGGAGAGGGGGAAGGGGAAGATGAGCGGCTCACCTGGTGGTCGTCGAGGTAGGCGAAGCCGCTGCCGATCGCAGCCACGGCCGGAGCTTGCCGGCGACGGCGGGGCCAACTCCGGGCCTCCCCGCGGTGGGCGACGGGACAGGGAGCCTCAGGGGAGCGCCCCGGTTCCATTCCCGGGAACCGTGACTCCTCGAGGTGCCCCTAGCTGCCGGCGGTGAGGGGAGGAGGTGGTGCTCTGGTTGTGATCGGTGGGGGTGGTTCAGGAAAGACAGGGAAGCAGGGAGGGAGAAGGACTTGGCGGCGCAGGCGCAGGGGAAGGGAACTAGTGTGGGTCTAGGGCAGGCAGAGGGCAGGCTAGGTTTTTATGGAGAGAGGGGAGTTGTACGGCTGCAAATCGGAGGAGGGGGACGAGGATCAGAGGGTGGTGAGGCTGTTCGTACTGAAGGTGACGACAGCAGGAGGTGGAAGACGCCCAGGTCGAAGGGGTAACGGGCCAAAGGAAGTTGGGCTTGAGTGGTGACTAGGTGGGCTGAGGGAAGAAAAAGTTGGGTTGTTCTCTCAGCTCACCCCTCTCCTTTCTCATTTTTTTTTTTGTAATATTTTTGTTGGTAAATGATGAGAGAGAGATAGGGATAGAATTTGGGGAAATTTCTTTTATAAACTATTTTGTGTTAATTTTCCAAAACAATTAAAGCAAGAGTTCACATTGTTTCACAATTTTGAATATTTAATTTGGTTTAAAGGTTTGAGGTGAACTTCAAACAATGTTTGATTCGGGAAATTTGGGATTAGGCAAATTCCATTTAATAAGTTCAAACCATTATGTAAACATTATTGAAATTTGGTTTTGCAAGAATTTAATTTTTAAACCTCACTTTGGATCATATCACTAAGATTTTATTTGAAACTTAATTTTACCATTAGGGTTTTAAACAAAGGGGAAAAAATTTGATTAACAGGCAATTGGATTAAAACAACTTCAAAATATTGAAAAACAATTGAATTGGTTTTAGTTTGCAATTTTGGTTAATGTGGGAAAGTTTAATTTGGTTTGATTTGTTTTGCAAACATGATGCAATGCATATGATGCATGCAGAAAGAAAACAAACACTCTCTATTAGGGTAACACCCCAGGTGTTACAAATCGATAAAAATGACATAAAGTGTAAGCAAAACATGTATCATATGGCATTAAAACAACATGGAACATCAGAAATTAAGGATACATTTATGACGTATCAACACATCAAGCAACTTTTCCGGCGCCGTTGCCGGGGAGGAAGAGAATTTCTGCAAGGGGGGGCTCTCAACTCCAATCATTTTTACCTTTTTATTGTTTTGCTTGTTACTTGCTTTATCATGCTTGCTATCAATGTTTTATATCTTTGAAACTAGATCTTATTGGCAAGGTGGGTTCATGGATGAACAACAAAAGTATTATAAGGAACACCGCTTGTCACAAAAAGGGATACACTTATGGAAGCAAATTAATAAATTGCATAACTACGCTAAAAATTTGTGCTCTACTTATAATGTTACTTATTGTTTTGATAAAGTTTCGTGTTCTGGAGGTATAAACACCTCCCTTTTCAATGTGAGTATAATGATAATGTTACCATATCTTCTTATGTTAAGGGAAATTATGATTTTTATGATGTGGAACAAATTTAGGAATTTATTGCTTGGAAGGGTGCATTCGAAATTGCCTATTTGCTTAAAAGTATTGATGATGCACCTTATAAATACGAGATTTATCATATACTTGAATATTGCTTTGATAATTAAAAGGATTGTAATTACTACATACTCAAATATCTTAATAGATGCTCTCCCCCAAAGGGAGAGAATAATGCCTTGCAGGAACCTATGGAAAAATAAAATGCTAAATCTGGAAGCTCATTGAATGGTCAAGAGGAGGAAGAATGGAGTAGCTACCCATGTCTATCTCCCAATGAGAGTAACTCTTTAACTCAAAATTGTGATGATCCTATTGACTCTTTTGAAATAATCCTTTTTGATGAAATTCATACTTTCTATACTTGTGACCTTCATAATACTATGAATGAAACTTGTGAGAATGATATTGCTACTCTTATTTATGATAATCCATGCTACTTTGATAAATCCTACGAGAATCCTCTATTTATTCCAACTATTGATATGCATGATAATGAGGAAGTTTGCTTAGAAAATTTATATGATAATGCTCTAGATGATGGTCCTATGTTACTTGATGTTATAAATTACAATGCTACTGAAAATGGGATTGCTATTATGTCGCACCCTGGTTTCTAGGGGATACTCATCGGGCCGAACTGGATAGCAGATGCTTGGATTATGGGGCATAACTGCTCCCACGTCCCAGCTTCCTGGTAGGCCTGCGCTTATGCGCGACAACACAAGCCCTGCTATTCCACCGTCGATGTAAACTATCCACTAGAGACCATAGGCACTACTGTCGACGTACTTCATACCAATCACACATGGTACGTCAACAGCGTTAAACGGAATGATACCACAACATATCTCTAAGACACAAAAGATTGAAATAAGATTGCAAATAGCCTTCACTAAGGCAGAGAATAGCAAATACACTCATACAGAGGACACATGTCCCAGCATAGCATCATTACATAGCAGCGGAAGCATTCAACAGGTCTGAGTACAGACAAATCCAAATAGGCCTAAGAGGCCGGCAATGAAAGGAAAACGGAGCCCATCCACGAAGTTCCTGGATCCTGCCCGAGGTCCAGCTATCTACTCGTCTGCAGTCTCGTCAAACTCCACGAAGTAGCCATCCTGGTGATCCTCGTAGTCGTAGTCGAAGTCTGCGTAAACCACAGCCCCAACGGGGTCAGTACATCCAAGTACTGGCAAGCAAGACTCACACTTCATCAAAGAGTTACCCGTCAACACAAGCATTGATGCTTGGGATCAACGGAAGAGATAGGTGTTATAAAAGCTGCAGCGGGCTGCTCTAACCAACTACAGAAAATACTACAAGTTCCGGCTAACAGAAGAAGATAAGATCGAGGATTGTAACCAACTGAAAGATAACTTCAAACAAACCCATCCTGGATCTCGCCCCTTATCCGAAGAAGCAATCCGAGGATAACTCACACTGTTGTATTAAAGATGAGTCAAGTTATTGTGTGAATAACCTATTACAAGTCAAGTTATTTAACATTGGGTGATACATGGTTGATCATTATGTTTAAGTTGTCCTGAGTACTTGTTAGCCAGTACTTTCACCAAGTAATCCATAACCGCGGAAAACACGGCTTCTCGAGAAGATTTATCCCTGCAGGGTGTGCTCCAGTACCCGTACACACTCAAGCCACCAACTAAAACTTAGGTGGACTTGACACGACCCAAACCATCTCTACAATCCATCCTAGGAGCCACGGAGCTATAAGGTCCCGGCCAGTCCGCCTAGCCTAAGCGCAAGGGTGAAAACCACACCCCCCGGCACCACAGGCCTCGCCCTATATGCATCATCATCATCACCAGTAACCAATGGGGGTACCTCCCATTATGCAAGGAGCAAATGGAACACCCGAACTAAGTGTGGCTCTTCGGACAAACTGCAGATCAAGTCTAAGTCGAGGGGGGTCCCATACTACCACCCGGATGCGGTGAGCACGCTCATCATGGATCAGTAGACAAGACCCTTTTCCTATTAGGGTCGACACTAGCAGGCCTCAAAACCACTTAGGGCCTCCTGCCGGTGCCTTATCATCAAATTATTATTACCATTAGCGATTAACAGGATTGATTGATTAAATTCGAGCCCCCGGTACAATAATAATAGTAAAAGAGTAACCGACAACAGACTCGAGCAAAAGCAACCCTAATCATGCTAGATGAGAACAGGCACAAACAAAGGCTGTAGGTATGGAGGTGAGGCAATATCATGGCTCAAGGTAGCATGTGATGGGTTCGGAGAACAAGCATCGATTCATAGGGCTAGCAGAAATAGACAAAAGGATAGTATCGACAACAAGGGGCGAAGAGAACTCGATGATTCATGTGAGTGATAACTTGCCTGGAAGCTCAGCAGCCTGGTACTGGGCTAGGTCCTGGGTAGTGGTGTCGTAAGTCTCGTCGGTCTCAACGTCGTCGTCTAACCGAGAAGAAGCAAACAGACAATCGAAAAAGACGAACAATCAATACATGATATAATGCACAATCATGGGATGATGCATGACAAATTAATTGATGCATCAAAGGTGAATTGCTTGACAAGTAACAAATTTAAATGGACCCATATGCAGCTGAATTGCATATGGCAAAAGTCCATGATGCATTATTGAGGATTAATGAATTACACTTAAGCATTTTGTTAAAGTGGATTAAATGCATGAGAGATGCTAGAAATAACAAGGGAAAGTAATTAGCTTCACTTGGATATTTTATTTGCTCAATTTGGAGTTATAAACAATTAATTGTGGTGTTTGGCAATTAAAACAAAATAAAATCAGTACTGAAATTAGCGAGATTTTTAGTTTCTCAAAATGTTGTTATTATAGCACATTTGGATAGAGCATGAAATTCTGATTGGAAAACATGTATTACTTTTTGAATTCGGGCTTAAAATGAATTAGTTATGGAATTTAGCAAATTGCAGTTGAATTAGTTGAATTCAAATTTGAATTGCATTTTGAAAATCCAAAACAGTAAACAAAATTCATATTTGGGTAGAGCATTTAAAATTGGATGGATTTCATGTTTTAAGTTTTCTGTTTTAAGCAAATATGCAAAAGATATGAATTTTAGAAGTTTTAAGCTTAATAGACAAATCCGGGAAAAAGAAAAACAGGGCAGCAGTTTTTTTCACCACGGATCAGCTACCCACGCGGGCTGACAGTGGGGTCAGCTGCCACGGTGGCACTGCGTGGCGGGCTAGGAGGTGATGTGGCCTAAAGTGTCGCTGACATGCGGGTCCCGCGGGGGGGGGGGGGGGGGGGTGCGCGCAGAGGAAAAAAATGGGGAGGCAAATGCCTCCCCTGGGAATCGACCCAGCGACCTCGCGCTTCCGCGCACGGGTGGCTAGCCACTCGGGCTGGTGCTGATTTCGTGTCAAGTAGTAGCAGCGAGGGAAGATAACCTTCAGGTAACGAAAATAACTGAACTTTTCTGAATCTTGTGCGTGCAGGTGGCATCGATCGGAAGCAAACAGAGCGGGCCAGCGGCCGGCGGGCGCCGCGCGCGGTGGCTGTCCGCGGTGCTCGGGCGGAGCTGCCGTGCGGGTGGCCGACCGTGTGTGGCTGCAGCGAGCTGGGCCGGAGAGGAGGAGGTCGGGCGAACGGTGGGGTGCGGCCGGCGGCGAAAACCTTGATGGCGGCGGAGCTCTGGTGCACCTCGGGGGGAACGGAGGGGACCGCGAGGAAGAGGGAGGCCGGGCCTTTCCGTTCCCGGCCCCAGCCCGGCCGATGGCGCAACGGCGGTGCGGCGATCGCCGGAGAGGGGTGGCTGCGGTGGTTGCCTTCGGTGGTGGAACAGAGAGGAGCGAGAGAAAGGAGAAAGGAGGGCTGCGGCGCGAGGGAGGAAGAAGGAGGAGGAGATTAGGGTTAGGAGGGGAGAGGATGAGGGGAAGAAATAGGAGGGGGTGGAGCTCCCTCGACCGTCCTCTCCTCTGTATGTGCACGTGGAGGCCATGGATGGTGGTCGTACAGCGTACGGAGGAAGAAGACAACAGACGTGGGGGGGTATGGGCCTTTGGCCAAAATGGGCTGGCCCCAACGTGGGCTGCCTGCTCTCTTCCCCCCCCCTCTCTTTTTATTCTTTTCTCTTCCTTTTTTTTTTGTGCAGATTTGGAATAGAGAGAAAACAAAGGTCCTAGGGTTTTCAAACTTTGGAAAAGATTTGTATTATTCTATTTTTGTAACAATCACCTTAAACAAACATTGTTCTCCAAAAATAATATTTATTTAGTTAATGTTTGGCAATTAGATGAATTGAGCAAAGTTGGTATATAAAAAGAATAAATGCCACTTAACCAAAATTAAGTTTTGATTCCAATTTTTGGTGGAACAAATTATTGTTTGTTTGGTAGTTTTTATTTGACACATTGTAACATAACAAGTATGACAACAATTGAATTTGAATGTTTTGTTTGGAATTTCATATAGAAAACAAATGCAACCAAAAAGAAAACAAGTGCAAAGATGATGACATGATGCAAAGCAATAATAAAACAAGAAACAAAACATCTAGGGGGAGATTTTCTTACTTGGGATGTTACAAAACGCCCCCCCTTGAAGGAATCGCGCCCCGAGATTCCTACTGAGAAAGGAAAAGGTCCGGATACTTCTTACGAAGATCCTCTTCGGTCTCCCACGTTGCCTCTTTATCGGAATGATGCGACCATTGCACTTTCAAGAACTTGGTGCTCTTGTTGCGAGTCTTACGAACGGTCTCATCGAGAATTCGAACAGGGTGCTCCTCATAAGATAGATCTTCTTGCAGTTCAATGGAATCATGATCAACTGCACGGTCTGGATCTTTGAAGCACTTCTTGAGCTGTGACACGTGAAACACATCGTGCACCTTGGATAGTTTTTCTGGAAGTTCAAGACGATAGGCATTTTCCGCACGCCTTGAGAGAATGTTGAACGGACCAATGTATCTCGGTGCTAGCTTTCCTTTTACACCAAAACGATGAGTGCCTCTGAGGGGAGTTACACGGAGATATGCCTTGTCACCAGGTGCATAAATCATATCCCTGTGCTTGCTGTCATAGTAGCTTTTCTGACGAGACTGAGCAATCTTGAGATTGTCACGAATGATGCGAACTTTATCTTCGGCTTCCTTAACAATGTCAGGGCCTAAGAGTGAACGTTCACCAGCTCCAGACCAATTGATTGGACTCTTGCATCTGCGACCATACAGTGCCTCAAATGGTGCCATGCCTAGGCTTGCCTGGTAGCTGTTGTTGTAGGAGAATTCGGCATATGGAAGACAATCCTCCCATTTCATGCCAAAGGAGAGACCACATGCTCTGAGCATATCCTCGAGAATCTGATTGACTCTTTCGACTTGCCCCTGAGACTGAGGGTGATAAGCTGTGCTGAACAGAAGTTTGGTGCCCAACGCTTCTTGAAAACTCTTCCAGAAATGAGAAGTGAATATGCTTCCACGGTCTGAGCTTATTTCCAATGGAACACCATGAAGCGGAACAATCTTTGTTGTGTAGAGTTCTGCTAACTGGCTAGCTGATATTGTTTCTTTGACAGCAAAGAAGTGAGCTACCTTAGTGAGACGATCAATAACAACAAAGATTGCATCGTTGCCCTTCTTGGACCTTGGAAAACCAGTGACGAAGTCCATTTCAATCATGTCCCACTTCCACTCAGGAATTTTCAGAGGTTGGAGAAGACCGGCTGTTTTCTGATGAATTTCCTTAACACGTTGACAAACGTCGCATTCAGAAACGTATTGAGCAATTTCACGTTTCATGCCAGACCACCAGTACAGAGTCTTAAGATCCTGGTACATCTTTGTACTTCCAGGGTGGATGGAGAGAGGAGTTTCATGAGCCTCCTTGAGAATGACATCTTTGAGACTCTGAATTTGAGGAACTGCAATGCGTCCTTCGAAGAACACCGTTCCCTTGTCATCAATTGAGAAGCACTCATACTTCACATTGCCTGCTTTGATGTTATTTGCGATCTTCTTGATCTCAGCATCACGAAGTTGTTCAGAACGAATCTTGTCCTCGAGAGTTGGACTGGCTGCCAAGTTCGCAAGATAACCTTCAGGAACAAGACCAAGGTTCAGCTTCTGGAATTCTTCATGAAGTGGAGGTTGGCTTTCCATGATCATGAGATTATTGCAATAAGACTTGCGACTGAGAGCATCGGCCATAACATTAGCCTTGCCTGGAGTGTAAGAAATGGTAAGATCGAAGTCTTTGATCTTTTCAATCCATCTCCTTTGCCTGAGGTTTAGATCTGGTTGAGTGAAGATGTATTTCAGACTCTTATGATCGGAAAAGATTTCAGTGCGATTACCCAACAAGTATTGCCTCCATTTCTTGAGGGCAAACACAACTGCTGCGAGTTCAAGATCATGAGTGGGATAGTTTTGCTCATGTGGGTTCAACTGACGTGAAGCATAAGCCACAACTTGACGTTCTTGCATAAGAACTGCACCTAGACCTTGTTGAGAAGCATCACAGAATATCTGGAAAGGTTTGGTAGTATCTGGGCCAACCAGAACTGGTGTAGAAGTGAGTTTAGTCTTGAGGAGATTGAAACTTTCATCACATTGTGGAGACCAAACGAACTTCTTGTCCTTCTTTGTGAGATCAGTGAGAGGTTTGGCAATTTTTGAGAAGTTTTGGACGAAACGACGGCAATAGCTAGCCAAGCCAAGAAAACTTCTTACTTGCTTCACCGTCTTAGGAGGTTTCCAATCAACAATTGCCTTAACCTTTTCTGGGTCAATGGCTATGCCCTTGGCAGAGATGACATGACCAAGATAAGCAACTTCCGGAATCCAGAATTCACATTTGGAGAACTTGGCATACAGACGATGCTCGCGAAGTTTCATGAGAGTGAGACGAAGATGTTCTCCATGCTCTTCCTCGGATTTTGAGTAGACCAGAATATCATCAAGATATACCACAACGAACTTGTCGAGGTATTCATGGAAGACAGAATTCATGAGTCTAGAGAATGTCGCCGGTGCATTGGTGAGACCAAAGGACATGACGGTGTATTCATATAGACCGTACCGAGTGGTGAAAGCTGTCTTAGGAATATCTTCCTTTCTGATCTTTATCTGATGGTAACCCATCCTCAAATCCAACTTTGAGAATATTGAGGCTCCAGCAAGTTGATCAAAAAGATCATCGATACGAGGAATTGGATACTTGTTTTTGATTGTTTTCTCGTTAAGAGGACGATAGTCAACCACGAGTCTCTTTGTTTGATCCTTCTTCGCAACGAACAGAGTTGGGCATCCCCAAGCCGAGGAGCTAGGTTGAATGTAACCTTTCTCCATGTACATATCGATTTGCTCCTTCAACAACTTCAGTTCAGGAGGAGCTATCTTGTATGGATGCTTAGAGATTGGAGCAGTGCCTGGTTCAAGTTCGATCACGAACTCAACTGCTCTGTCCGGAGGCATTCCTGGCAATTCTTCTGGAAAGACATCAGGGAATTCACAAACCACCGGAATAGTTTCAATAGATGGTAGAGGATTTGCATTGAGAGTGTAGAGTTGAGCAACTGGATTTTCAGCATGGAAGTAGGCTATCTGGCCAGAAGGGTGTGTGATTTTGACAGACTTAGCAGGACAATCAATGACTGCTTTGTTGGCTACCATCCAATCCATCCCCAGAATGACATCAATATCTGAAGAGTGGAGAGCTATCAGAGATGCCTGGAATGGAAGGTTTCCAATTGTGATCTCCATGTTCTGGCTAACTTTATTGCTTTGCCAGCTAGATCCCGGTGATTTCACTAGGAGAGGGATAGACAACTGTTCGAAGTTGATTTCACTGTTGTTTGCAAAGCATTGGGAGATGAAAGAGTGTGAAGCACCAGAATCGAACAAGACTTTAGCACGAAACGAGTTCACAAGAAGTGTGCCCATTACAACCTCCGGAGATTCTTCTGCTCCCTGGGCCTTGACATGGTTCACCTTAACGGTTCTCACGCCAAGGTCGTTGCTGTTGTAGCAACCCAACGGAGGACCACGTATTCTTGTCGGGGTCGACCTGTGGCGAGGTGGAGGTGGAAAGAGGTGCCTTTGCGGACACTTATCGGAATAGTGGCCCGACTGTCCACACTTGTAGCATGTAACGGCAGAACGAGGAGCTGTTGGACCTGGCTGAGATGGAGCACCTCCTGAAGATACCACTGGGTGGGAGGGCGGGGAAGAATTCCTGCCGGGCTTGGCAAGCAGATGGGCGGTGTTGTAGTGGTATATGGAACCCAAACTCTCCGTTTTTGTGGAGGCATGATAGCTTTCGAGAGATTAGCCTGTTCACGAGAGTGCTTGCGAGATTCCTCAACCAACTTGCGCCCATGCTCTTCATTTAGAGCGATGTTGACGAGGTCCTCAAAATTCTTGGCCTTGACGTTGGTGAGAGCATACTTGAGTTCCGGGTTGAGACCCCTGCGGAACTTTGCCATCTTTCTCGCTTCCGTGGAGATTTCATCTCCGGCGTAGCGAGCCAGACGATTGAACTCTCTTTGGTATTCGAGAACGTCCAGATTGCCTTGTGTGAAAGAATAGAATTCCTCACGCATTTTCTCCATGAGCCCATCGGGAATGTGATGGCGCACGAAGGCTTGCTTGAAATCCTCCCATGTGATTGCCACACTAGAACCTCTCATTTCTTGGAAATTCTCCCACCAAGACATAGATTGTCCACGGAGAAGGTAGGTCACGTAAGGAACACGGTCCTCGTCAGCCACATGAGCTACCATAAGAGTACGGTTCATTTCACGGAGCCAGTCATCAGCATCCAATGGCTCGGAGGAGTTATCAAACGTGCGCGGGTTGAGCTCAAGGAACTCCCGAATAGACACCCGGGTGTTGCCATTACTCCCAAGGTCTTGGTTCTGCTGCATCTGCCTTATAACTTGTGTCATCTGAGACAGCACTTTCCCCATCTCAGGTGGCAGTGTGGGTTCTTCGTCACCACTTTCCATCCTGAAGAGGATACCAAGGTTAACACACTAACCGGATAACAAAATCCAATATAAGTGCTTAAAAGGATTACTTCAGACGGTAAGAAGGTAGCATGGATCAAACATATACTACCCTCAACGTTCACCATAAATGGTTTGAGTACGAAAGGATAACTAAACATAGCTAGGAATGGATACATCAATGGACGAAAGGTTCTTGAGAGAAACATGATATTGAAGCAACATCGGGAAACTCGCGACCAAAACTCCTAAGGTACTACAGAAGAACCCAGAACACGTGAAATCCTAACTTGAAAGTTTAGATGAGAAGGGAAAATCAACGTTGCACTTCCTTACCAGAAAAGGGAGGGTGGGTGGGGAAAGAAATAAAATGGCAGAATTCCTACTCTCACGTTTCATTTTTCCTATATAGCTACAAAATAGTTTCTAGACTCAACTGCGACCAGTAAAAGGGATCCTACAGGCAGACAGGCTCTGATACCATTTGTCGCACCCTGGTTTCTAGGGGATACTCATCGGGCCGAACTGGATAGCAGATGCTTGGATTATGGGGCATAACTGCTCCCACGTCCCAGCTTCCTGGTAGGCCTGCGCTTATGCGCGACAACACAAGCCCTGCTATTCCACCGTCGATGTAAACTATCCACTAGAGACCATAGGCACTACTGTCGACGTACTTCATACCAATCACACATGGTACGTCAACAGCGTTAAACGGAATGATACCACAACATATCTCTAAGACACAAAAGATTGAAATAAGATTGCAAATAGCCTTCACTAAGGCAGAGAATAGCAAATACACTCATACAGAGGACACATGTCCCAGCATAGCATCATTACATAGCAGCGGAAGCATTCAACAGGTCTGAGTACAGACAAATCCAAATAGGCCTAAGAGGCCGGCAATGAAAGGAAAACGGAGCCCATCCACGAAGTTCCTGGATCCTGCCCGAGGTCCAGCTATCTACTCGTCTGCAGTCTCGTCAAACTCCACGAAGTAGCCATCCTGGTGATCCTCGTAGTCGTAGTCGAAGTCTGCGTAAACCACAGCCCCAACGGGGTCAGTACATCCAAGTACTGGCAAGCAAGACTCACACTTCATCAAAGAGTTACCCGTCAACACAAGCATTGATGCTTGGGATCAACGGAAGAGATAGGTGTTATAAAAGCTGCAGCGGGCTGCTCTAACCAACTACAGAAAATACTACAAGTTCCGGCTAACAGAAGAAGATAAGATCGAGGATTGTAACCAACTGAAAGATAACTTCAAACAAACCCATCCTGGATCTCGCCCCTTATCCGAAGAAGCAATCCGAGGATAACTCACACCGTTGTATTAAAGATGAGTCAAGTTATTGTGTGAATAACCTATTACAAGTCAAGTTATTTAACATTGGGTGATACATGGTTGATCATTATGTTTAAGTTGTCCTGAGTACTTGTTAGCCAGTACTTTCACCAAGTAATCCATAACCGCGGAAAACACGGCTTCTCGAGAAGATTTATCCCTGCAGGGTGTGCTCTAGTACCCGTACACACTCAAGCCACCAACTAAAACTTAGGTGGACTTGACACGACCCAAACCATCTCTACAATCCATCCTAGGAGCCACGGAGCTATAAGGTCCCGGCCAGTCCGCCTAGCCTAAGCGCAAGGGTGAAAACCACACCCCCCGGCACCACAGGCCTCGCCCTATATGCATCATCATCATCACCAGTAACCAATGGGGGTACCTCCCATTATGCAAGGAGCAAATGGAACACCCGAACTAAGTGTGGCTCTTCGGACAAACTGCAGATCAAGTCTAAGTCGAGGGGGGTCCCATACTACCACCCGGATGCGGTGAGCACGCTCATCATGGATCAGTAGACAAGACCCTTTTCCTATTAGGGTCGACACTAGCAGGCCTCAAAACCACTTAGGGCCTCCTGCCGGTGCCTTATCATCAAATTATTATTACCATTAGCGATTAACAGGATTGATTGATTAAATTCGAGCCCCCGGTACAATAATAATAGTAAAAGAGTAACCGACAACAGACTCGAGCAAAAGAAACCCTAAGCATGCTAGATGAGAACAGGCACAAACAAAGGCTGTAGGTATGGAGGTGAGGCAATATCATGGCTCAAGGTAGCATGTGATGGGTTCGGAGAACAAGCATCGATTCATAGGGCTAGCAGAAATAGACAAAAGGATAGTATCGACAACAAGTGTGGAAGAGAACTCGATGATTCATGTGAGTGATAACTTGCCTGGAAGCTCAGCAGCCTGGTACTGGGCTAGGTCCTGGGTAGTGGTGTCGTAAGTCTCGTCGGTCTCAACGTCGTCGTCTAACCGAGAAGAAGCAAACAGACAATCGAAAAAGACGAACAATCAATACATGATATAATGCACAATCATGGGATGATGCATGACAAATTAATTGATGCATCAAAGGTGAATTGCTTGACAAGTAACAAATTTAAATGGACCCATATGCAGCTGAATTGCATATGGCAAAAGTCCATGATGCATTATTGAGGATTAATGAATTACACTTAAGCATTTTGTTAAAGTGGATTAAATGCATGAGAGATGCTAGAAATAACAAGGGAAAGTAATTAGCTTCACTTGGATATTTTATTTGCTCAATTTGGAGTTATAAACAATTAATTGTGGTGTTTGGCAATTAAAACAAAATAAAATCAGTACTGAAATTAGCGAGATTTTTAGTTTCTCAAAATGTTGTTATTATAGCACATTTGGATAGAGCATGAAATTCTGATTGGAAAACATGTATTACTTTTTGAATTCGGGCTTAAAATGAATTAGTTATGGAATTTAGCAAATTGCAGTTGAATTAGTTGAATTCAAATTTGAATTGCATTTTGAAAATCCAAAACAGTAAACAAAATTCATATTTGGGTAGAGCATTTAAAATTGGATGGATTTCATGTTTTAAGTTTTCTGTTTTAAGCAAATATGCAAAAGATATGAATTTTAGAAGTTTTAAGCTTAATAGACAAATCCGGGAAAAAGAAAAACAGGGCAGCAGTTTTTTTCACCACGGATCAGCTACCCACGCGGGCTGACAGTGGGGTCAGCTGCCACGGTGGCACTGCGTGGCGGGCTAGGAGGTGATGTGGCCTAAAGTGTCGCTGACATGCGGGTCCCGCGGGGGGGGGGGGGGTGCGCGCAGAGGAAAAAAATGGGGAGGCAAATGCCTCCCCTGGGAATCGACCCAGCGACCTCGCGCTTCCGCGCACGGGTGGCTAGCCACTCGGGCTGGTGCTGATTTCATGTCAAGTAGTAGCAGCGAGGGAAGATAACCTTCAGGTAACGAAAATAACTGAACTTTTCTGAATCTTGTGCGTGCAGGTGGCATCGATCGGAAGCAAACAGAGCGGGCCAGCGGCCGGCGGGCGCCGCGCGCGGTGGCTGTCCGCGGTGCTCGGGCGGAGCTGCCGTGCGGGTGGCCGGCCGTGTGTGGCTGCAGCGAGCTGGGCCGGAGAGGAGGAGGTCGGGCGAACGGTGGGGTGCGGCCGGCGGCGAAAACCTTGATGGCGGCGGAGCTCTGGTGCACCTCGGGGGGGAACGGAGGGGACCGCGAGGAAGAGGGAGGCCGGGCCTTTCCGTTCCCGGCCCCAGCCCGGCCGATGGCGCAACGGCGGTGCGGCGATCGCCGGAGAGGGGTGGCTGCGGTGGTTGCCTTCGGTGGTGGAACAGAGAGGAGCGAGAGAAAGGAGAAAGGAGGGCTGCGGCGCGAGGGAGGAAGAAGGAGGAGGAGATTAGGGTTAGGAGGGGAGAGGATGAGGGGAAGAAATAGGAGGGGGTGGAGCTCCCTCGACCGTCCTCTCCTCTGTATGTGCACGTGGAGGCCATGGATGGTGGTCGTACAGCGTACGGAGGAAGAAGACAACAGACGTGGGGGGGTATGGGCCTTTGGCCAAAATGGGCTGGCCCCAACGTGGGCTGCCTGCTCTCTTCCCCCCCTCTCTTTTTATTCTTTTCTCTTCCTTTTTTTTTTGTGCAGATTTGGAATAGAGAGAGAAAACAAAGGTCCTAGGGTTTTCAAACTTTGGAAAAGATTTGTATTATTCTATTTTTGTAACAATCACCTTAAACAAACATTGTTCTCCAAAAATAATATTTATTTAGTTAATGTTTGGCAATTAGATGAATTGAGCAAAGTTGGTATATAAAAAGAATAAATGCCACTTAACCAAAATTAAGTTTTGATTCCAATTTTTGGTGGAACAAATTATTGTTTGTTTGGTAGTTTTTATTTGACACATTGTAACATAACAAGTATGACAACAATTGAATTTGAATGTTTTGTTTGGAATTTCATATAGAAAACAAATGCAACCAAAAAGAAAACAAGTGCAAAGATGATGACATGATGCAAAGCAATAATAAAACAAGAAACAAAACATCTAGGGGGAGATTTTCTTACTTGGGATGTTACATATTATTAGTCCCATACCTTTTATGAGTGGGAAGAAAGAGGAGCTGATTTTAAATTTTGATCCCATTATTTTTGTGCTTGATATGAATTGTGTGCTTTTAGAGCATGAAAAACATGCTTTATGTGATGATTATGCTGTTGAGTTTGCTCATGATGCTACTGGAAATCATTATGAGAGAGGAAAATATGGTAGTAGGAATTTTCATGTACTAAAACACCTCTCTTTTTGTTGAAAGTTTTGAAGTTGCTCTTGTTCTACCTTCCCATGATTTCTAATTTGAGATTCTTTAATTTATTTATTTACAAGATTCCTATGCGGAAGTGGGTTAGACTTAAATTTGGTTTATACTTGATTCTTGATGCTCTCTTTTGCTTAATTCATATTTCTTATGTGAGCATCTTTTTCTTTCTGCCTAGCTGCAAGGCGTTAAAGAAAAGCACTTCGTGGGAGATAACCCATGGTTTTATTTTTGCTTTGTTTTTCTATGTTCAAGGGGTCGTATATCAACTCCTTTGTATCTTTATTTTCATGTATTAATTGTGCCAAGTAAAGTTTCTAGCGAAAGCTGGAGTTGGTATTGGATTTCTGCTGTCCACCGTAAAAAATAGTATAAATTCCAGAAAGATCAAAATGACCTGAAATTTTTTGTGCTTATTGTTCAGCTAATTCCAAAACTTTATCGATCTTTATGTTTTTTGATCTGAGCAACGTAAGTGCCCCGAAAAAATTCATCTATATAGACTATTTGGGTTTTGACAGATTCTGCCATTTTTCTCGCATTGCTCTTTTACGATGTCAAGTGGATTTTTTTGCTTCACGAAACATCAGTGGTTGTAGATAATGTTTAAAAGTATCAATAGAGATTATGCCCATGAATTACACATTAAGTTTTTATTTTTGCACTAGCCCTCTAATGCGAATTACTTTGAGTGTGGTGAGAAGGAAGTTTTCAAGGGTCAAGAGAAGAGGGTGATATAATGTGATGAAGAAGAAGGTAAGGTCCAAGCTTGGGGATGCCCCCGTGGTTCATCCCAGAATTTTCTCAGAAGACTCAAGCATATAATCTTGGGTATGCCCAAGGCATCCCCTTCTTCATCAACAATTTATCAGGTCACTTCTAGTGAAACTATATTTTTAACCAATCGCATCATATGAAATTTACTTGGAGCGTCTGTTTGTTTTTCTTTTGTTTTCCTTGCATCAATAATTTTGTTGGAACCTAGCATTCCTTGTTTAGGAGTGAGACATGCTCCGCTTTTTCGTTTGAATACTCGTTATGCTCGTATTCTTAGTTTTTCTTCTAGTTGTTGTAAAGTTCCTTTTTAGCTCATGTTTTTCTTGCATGTCTTATTCAGAGCTGTTAGTTTTAGTACAGTTATGTTAGTACTCTATTTTTTCATTGTTGAATCTCTTGGAGAGTTTTTGTTTAGTATAAAATGCTTGGTGTTGGAAAGCAGTAGTACAGTTTTTGTGCTTATAACGGTGTAAATAGAAGCTTGTATACACTGTGGCTAGACTTTTGCATATCATGCTAGATGTTATGTTAATTCTAAAGCCTAGTGGTTATTGTGTAGCATGATTTGTCTCAAATAGCTGAGAGTATTTAATGTGCCATTGAAAGAATACCGAGTTGTTCTTGCCATATTCAAGCATAAATTTGTGGTGTTCTCCTTTGAATGTTATATTTGGTTGACTTGGCGCATGCTCACGCCATGTTTATGACTATGATATCTAAGCACGCTTCTATTCTCGTAGACAGTGTTGTGCCTCCAAGTGCAGAGGTTTGTAGAACAGCAGCAAGTTTCCCTTTAGTGGATTACCCAAGGTTTATCGAACTCAGCGAGAAAGAGGTCAAAAGTATTCCTCTCAAGCAACCCTGCAATTACGATACAAGAAGTCTCTTGTGTCCCCAACACACCTAATACAATTTTCAGTTGTATAGATGCACTAGTTCAGCGAAGAGAGAGTAAATACAAGTGATATGGATGATTATAAGTGACAATAGCAATCTGAAATAAAAATGGCAGCAAGCAAACATGTAGCAGAACTGATTGTAAATGGTGTTTCAATGCTTGGAAACAAGGCCTAGGGATCCTACTTTCACTAGTGGACACTCTCAACAATGATAACATAATTGAATGCATAAATATCTCTCTTCACTACGATACTCTAAACCACTCTCCAGTTGAATAACAAACACCAATTCACTGCGTAGGTCTACAAAGCACACCTTAAAGTCGCATTCCCATGTCTAGTTAACCCCACACTGTCAACTTGACCGCACTAGAAGGTACTAGAGAAACACCACAATTTCATAGGGTCATCCAACAGAAGATATAAATATCATGCTAAACTACACGGTGCACACACTGTCACCTTTACACCGTGATCAAAGTGTCTACAGAGATCTCATAACAAAACCACTTGAGTAGCATAATTGATGAAGAGCAACATCTACTTATTCAACTAGATTACAAAGCTCACCATCACATAAAGATCACACCATGGGAGAGAAAGAGATGAAACACATAGCTACCGGTAGAGTCCTCAGCCCCGGGGGAGAACTACTCCCTCCTCATCATAGGAGACATCAACGGCGATGAAGATGGCGGTGGAGTCGATGGAGATGGCTCCGGGGGCACTTCCCCGTCCTGGTAGGGTACCGGAACAGAGATTTTTGTCCCATGAAACTTGTCGGCGGCGGTGGCGGAGCTATGGAACTTTTCGTGGAAAAAGGCCAATATCTTTAGGGTTTATGCATCGGGGGGGCATTTATAGGCGAAAAGGTGATGGTGGTGGGAGCCCGAGGGGCCCACACCAACCCCAGGCGCGGCCAGGGGTCCACCCGCGCCTAGGCATGGTGTGGGGGCTCCAGCCCCCCCCCCCTTCGGGTCTCCTTTGGACTTCCTTGACCCTCGGGGACTTCTAAGACTTCTTGATTTTGAATCGTCCAATTTCGAGAATATTTCAAGAACAACTTTTCTGAAAGTAAAAACAGCAGAAGGCAGGAACTGGCTCTATGGCATCTTGTCAATAGGTTAGTCCCAGGAAATCGATAAAAATGACATAAAGTGTAAGGAAAACATGTAGCATAAGGCATGGAAACAACATGGAACATCACAAATTATAGATACGTTTATGACATATCAACATCCCCAAGCTTAGTTCCTACTCATCCTCGAGTAGGTAAACGACAAAACAAATAATTTCTGAGGTGACATGCTACCAACATAAACTTGATCATCATATTAATTTAAAGCATGTAAACTAGGATCAAATGAATAAAGGTTGTGGTTTATAGTTGACACCAAAGAGTAATGTATAGACCATTTGGAATAACAAAGTAAAACTTTTCAATGAATCAATAATAAAAGACAATCCAATGTGCAAAGTATACTAAAGATGATTTAAGTTTCAAGAACAACAATATAATCATCCAAGGCATCAAACTCTCACAACAACTCCTGTTAGGATCAAGTCAAGTGACAACAATATGCTCATAGGAAAATCATTCAAATAAATGTGCACTTAAAAGAAGCAAGTGTTCTGTATTGGTTCCTGGCACCAGGATGTTGTGGCTAAAAGAACATTATGGGGGGTTTGGATGGTCAATGGAAGAAAGTCTCACACAACTGAAAGTGATCATTAGACAAGAGAAAGTCTTATAATCGAAGTTATGCAGGGGGTAGTGATTTCCACACAACGGATGCACATAGAGCTATAAGTGTATGCAAGCTCTCCAATGGAACTAGTGGGGGGTGCATCCAACCTGCTTTCTCACGAAGACCTAGAGCTCTTTTGAGGAGGCTCATCATTGGAATATACAAGCCAAGTTCTATAATGTAAGTTACCCACATAGTTATGCAAGTCATAATATGGAAACTCTCTCCAAACTGAAGTAATGATGCTAAACAAAGCACATGTGCGGAATAAATGATAGTAATGATGCCCCCTCTCTCTTTATTTTCTCTCTTTTGCCTCTTTCTTTCTGATTTTTCTATTTTTCTCTTTTGGGCTTTCTCTTTTTATTTTGATATATAACCTCACTGGTAAGGGCAACACTCTATTTGACAATGAATCAACACACTTTTAGTACTCATAACTCAAACTGAAATATCTCTGCTGTAAATAAAACTAAATTCTCCTGGCAGTGTAGCAATATGCAAAATTACAATGAAGCATGACAAGTAACATAATGATGATGAATGTTGTATGGAAATATATCTCGGAATGGCTATGGAAATGCCATGGTAGGTAGGTATGGTGTCTGTTTTGAGGAAGATAAATTTGGGCTTATGTTTAGAATAACAAAGTTCTCCCACGAGGTTTGGATGTACTGGCAAAGTTTGCACCAACTCTCAATGTGAGAATGAGCAATGCACAATACCGAAGAGGCTAGCAAATATGGATGGTGGAAGTGCCAGAAAACCGCAACATAGAACTCACAAGTTAAAAGATTCCAAATAAAATCATGATTTCATAAGGCATAATGAAAATCACTCAAAGAGGGTCCGTGGCAGTGACAAGTCACTGTTAGCTACCTCGACCGTAGCGTGTAACAAAAAGCAATTACGATTGCTATCAGCAAAGGAAGTCATATACCATTATCCTATCAACTGGTTATTTGAGTGTGGCATGGTTTCAAGCTTCTAGACCAACCATTAATTGTTTTTAATCTACTAAACCAGCAAGTTTACCATTAAGCAAATTAGTATCTCAAAACAACAGCAAATAATCAAGTGAAACCGTTTAATGATCTATAAGAATAAGCAAGCTTTTTCGTTATACCATCTACCACACGTAGCATTTTCTACCAAACACCAAACAACGAAAAATCTCCAACTAATATAGCAATGAAACAAGAGAGTGCTAACACAACTCTACTAAAACTAACACCTCTAAATAAGAGATGTCAGAAAAGCAGGAGCTAAACAGGAATTTTGCAGCACCTAGAAGAAAAACTAATAATACGAGCATAACGAGTATTCAAATTAAAAAACCGGAGCGTATCTATCTCCAACACAAAGAATTATAGGGTCCAACTATGTTATGACAGCAAGGAAAACGAAAGAAAACAAACAGACGCTCCAAGTAAACTTCATATGATGTGACCGAATAAAAATATAGTTTCACTAGAAGTGACCTGATAAATTGTTGATGAAGAAGGGGATGCCTTGGGCATCCCCAAGCTTAGATGCTTGGTTCTTCTTAGAATTTGCTGGGATGAACCACGGGGGTATCCCCAAGCTTTGACCTTGCACTCTTCTTGATCACATGATATCACCCTCTTCTCTTGATCCTTGAAAACTTCCTTCACACCACACTCAAAAAGTAATTCGCATTAGAGGGTTAGTGAAACAATAAAAAATCTATGGGTTCTGCATGGTCACAAGTGTTATTGATACTTTTAAACATTAGCTACAGCCACTGATGTTTCATGAAGCAAATAAATCCACTTAACATCGTAAAAGAGCAAATGCAAGAAAATTGGCAGAATGTGCCAAAATCAGAACAGTCTGTAATGACGAATTTTTTCGAGGCACTTACGTTACTCAGATAAAAAAACATAAGGAACAAAAAAGTTACGGAATTATCTGAGGAAATAGCACAACACTTTTCAAGTCATTTTGATCTTTCTGTGATTTATACGATTTTACGATGAACAGCAGAAACCTGTTTTCTGCGCAGAAATCCAAAACCAACACCAACTTTCGCTAGAAACTTTATTTCACACAACTAATACATGAAAATAAAGATACAAAGGAGTTTCTACATAATTATACAACACCTTTACTCAAAGAAAACATAGAAAAACAAAGCAAAAATAAAACCATGGGTTATCTCCCAAGAAGAGATTTTCTGTAAAGCCTTTTTAGCTAAGCATGATAATTTGAGAAAATTCTCACATGAGAAATATGAATTGATGCAAAAGAGAACATCAAGAAGAAAATGTAAAACAAATTTAAGTCTAACCCAATTCCTATGAAAAAGAATCTTGTAGAAGAACAAGTCAATAAATCACAAAGTGGCTAACATGGGAAGACAAAATAAGTGCAACTTCAAAATTTTCAACATAAAGAGGGGGAAACTTGGTATTGTTGAGATGCATAAGACTATGTTTCCCTCTTGCATAATAACTTTCAGTAGAATCATGAATAAAATTAACAATATAACTATCACATAAAACATCTTATCATGAGCCACATGCATAAAAGAATTAATACTCTCCACATAAGCATACTCATTCGCATTACTAGTAGAGGGAGCTAATTCAACAAAATAGCTATCATTATTATTCTCGTCACCATAGACATCAAATATAGAAGGTGTATTGTAATCATAATTAATTTTCTCCTCGATAGTAGGTGGACTGGAAATATCATATTCATCATTGTAATCATCATATATTGGAGGCAAAGTATCATCAAAGAAAATTTCCTCCTCAAAACTTGGGGGACTAAAAATATCATGTTCGTCAAGACTAGCTTCCCCAAGCTTAGAATTTTCCATAGCATTATCAATAATGGTGTTCAAAGAATTAATGCTAATAACATTGCTACTAGCATGAAAATAAAGCTCTCTCATATTTTTGTTGTTTTCCATTAATCCTAACTAGTGAAAATAAAAACAAGTAACAAGCAAAAATAAGCCTAGCTAGTGAAAACAAGAAACAAAAAGATATAATTGCAGAAGCTTAAGGAAATAACTTTGAGGACTCACACTGTTGGGGAGTTACCCCCGAGTAAGGGTAAGGCAAGTGCTAAAGTAAAGGTCAAGGTGTTGTTGACCGGGTAGACGGCTACCCGTGTACTGCTACTCGGTAGGTTTCAATCCGGCCGTACCCACCGAAGGCCAAGAGAGGATATCAAGGAAGTTACGTTCGTCCGAGTAGAGAAGTTGGTCTGAGTAGGCGGATGGCAATCCTACTCAGGCCAAAAGTTAATGGAGCCGTTCTGACAGGAGATCCCGCGTATCCTGCGTCCGTACCCGCGTGCGGTTCAACTTACTAGGTTTGTGATCATCAGTGACGCAGGGTTAGGCAGCCGTCCAGTCTTGTCAAGTACAGAGGGGACAGGACGGGATGGAGGTCTACGCTGTGAGGCTGACAGAGCGGACAGGGGTTGTCAGCTGTACGGTGCGGCACTTCTCCGCGCGAGATCTTGGAGGCGTGCCAACGTCACAGTGGTCAAGTCACATCACCGTACCTTTTAGTCTTTGTTTATTCGGCTGGGCACCAGTATATAAGGTGCCCTGCCCCCTCCTGCGCGAGTGACATTGCTTCACTTCAAATTTATTACAAGAGACAACACTAGAGCTAGAGAGAACTGCCGAGTGGCTACTCGGCCAAGAGGCATACAGTGTATTGTGGATACTCGGAAAACACACATATAGAGAGAAAGGCAGGAGTAGGGGTGTTACCTCCACACGAGGGCCCTGAACCTGGGTAGATCTTGTTGTTTGCAGTGCTAGAGATACCCTATGCGCGGCTACTCGCCGTGCGATCCCTCCCTGGATACCTCCAGCATCCATCGGCCCCAACACTTTAGCCATCCTATGGCATCTGCCGTGATACCACCACGACAGTTGGCGCCCACCGTGGGGCTACCAGCAGCGCTGGCTGGAGTTCACATTCGGACGGGACCGGTTTCAGCTTCAGGGGAGCGTGTTGTCTGTGGCCTTGTCCACAGATTCGGCTCCTTCGACTTCGTCACCGACAACCCCAGAGATTTCGGCGGTAGGCCCATGCCTGCAGGTGGCTCGGTGCTCTCCTTCGGCACGCATCTGGTCTATGTCGCCACCACCGTCATCCGCGAGTTCCCGGAGGTGGTGCTCGTCGCGGAAGATCCTCCTGCTGTGCTCGCTGCCCGCGGGAAGCCAACTGGCTGCTCAGCGGACAGCGTGGAGGTGATGATGACAGGCCCGGCTATCGATGCCGGGAAGGGCGCGGCCGCTGCCGCTGGCATCATCGAGGAACCTGTGAGTGCTAGGGTCCACAAGCCCTACGAGAAGGACCAGAACTTGCCTCCTTCCACGTCCACGGCGATCCCAATTGCTCGCGGAGGCGCAACCGTGCAGCTGGGTATGCCGCAACCCAACGAGGCGGAACTCGCCGCCATGAGGGCGCAAATCGAGCAGCAGCGTCAAGCGCTACTCACAGAGACCCAGGAGCTAGAGAAGGTTAGGCTTGAGCTCAACCTTGCTCAAAATGAGTACAATGCAGCGCATGGCTTTACTCCTGTTTCTAGGCTGCCTAGCAAGATAGGCGTTACTCGTCGCAACTTAGGCGCTGAGCTGCTAGAGATGGTAGGGCTGCTAGCCAATCTGCTAGTTTGGACACTGTGGGTAGGCCTAGATACAACACACCCGCCAAAACTCTTAGGGCTGCAGAGGCAGTGGCTGCTGAGTTGCCGCGTCTCACTGGCGACGCGCGTGCTAGGCAGCAGGAGAGACTCAAGGAGCTAGTGTTAGAGGCTGGCAGGCAAAACGAGGAGTTCCGGAAAGCCAATCCGGGTGCTGGCGCATGCCATGTTGTTCACTTGCATGGGATGAGATCTCATGACCAGGCGTCATCACCGCTTCCCGGTGGGGATAGAGACCAGAGTGTGAACTCTTGGAAAAACAAACAGATGCAGGTGTACGACCTGGCTATCGCCGCAAGACAGCACGCTGTGCCGCGGCAGCCCGGTCAGAAACACAACTCTGCAGGAGCAGGCTATCAAGCCACTAAAGATCATAGTAAGGAGCAAGGAGGAAACCATGCAGGACCTTCTCGGTGTCCTGCTGCTCAGGCTACTCGGCAGAGGACGCAGCAGCCAGCGGCAGCACAGCCGCGTGCGGCAGCGCCAGCAGCCAACCCGGTGGTGCAGCCCGCAGTTGTGCAGGAGAACCGCTATGATGATGGCTACTCGGCGATGGGTCTAGCCGGTTATGCTGATCCAAGAGATGTCACTGATCGCGTGGGTGACCGCATGTTGGAGCCCAGTGATGCAAGGTATAAGCTGGACCGGATCAATCGGTCTGCTCAGCTCGAGAACAAGGGGCCACCTGGCCCAGACTGCTTTGGTCGTCGCATCATGGAGGAGCCCTCCGTGAACCATTTTCAGCTGGCCAGGGGGACCAAGTGCTACAATGGCAGCACCAAGCCGGAAGACTGGCTGAGTGACTATGTTACCGCTGTGCACATTGCAGGCGGCAAATGGAGATGGGATGTGCGGTATGTTTCGCAAATTCTAGAGGGCCCGGCTCGGACTTGGCTCAACAATCTGCCCAAGGACAGTATCAACTGCTGGCTAGACTTCTCGGAAGCCTTCATCAGCAACTTCACCAGCACCTACAAGAGGCCGAATAGGCCGCAGCAACTGTCTTCTTGCAAGCAGCGAGAAGAGGAAACTGATCGAGAGTACCTTACTCGGTGGAGCACTTTGAGGAACACCTGTGAAGGTATGAATGAGGCTCAGGCCATTACTTGGTTCGCTCAGGGCTGCAGGCATGGCAGCATGTTGTGGCAGAAGCTGCAGAGAGAGATGCCGAGTACTCTCGCCGAAACAATCAAGATTGCAGATATGTATGCACTCGGTGATCCTACTCAGCCTCTGCTCGATTCTCCTGAGCCGAGAAGGAAGTTCCAGGATGGCAACAGGCGCAATGAATTTCGCAACAAGCGCAGAGGCGACCGCCTTGATACTCGGTATGATCCAGAGGAGGTGAATGCTGTGACCACGGCTGCTGGGAGTAGCCAAAGGCAAAAAACTGCTGGAGCCCAATACGGGCAAAACCAGAATCAGGGCCAAGGCATCAAGAAGGCTTACACTGCTCCCCAGCAGAGTAGCGGCAACTCGGATTCAGCTCCGAGTTTTATCTTTGGAAACATGAAGGATGGGCCATGCAGCTTCCACACTCGGCATCCGAGTAGGCCAGCCAACCACACTACCCGGCAGTGCAGCTAGTGGGACCGCATCAAGAATGAAGACCTGCCCCCTCCTCCTCCCCTGCCGACTGTGAATGCCAATGTGCAGCCTATTCGGGCAGCTGCTCCCAGGCCTGCAATGTTTCCAAGAAGTGGGAATGTGAATCAAGTGGCTCAGGGAGCCAACCGCAACTACAACTACAACAACCGCAACGACCGCAACCGCAACTTCTACACCCGCAACAACAGGAACAACAACAACAACAACCAAGGAAACAACAACAACGGCAACAATGGTGGTGGAGACCGCAACCAGTACCAGGAGCACCATGAGAGCTACATGATCTTCACCATCGAGCCAGACGACAAGCAGTCGCAGCGCAGGCGCGCGATGGAGGTAAACGCCGTGATCCCGGCTGTGCCCCACTATCTGCACTGGTGTGACCAGGAGGTGACTTGGTCCAAGGCCGATCACCCCAAGGTGATGCCTAATCCGGGTAGCTATGCTCTGGTGGTGGATCCCACTTTCCTAGGACCTTAGAAGAATGTCAGGTTCAGCAAGGTGCTGAAAGACAGCGGCAGCAGCATCAACATCATGTACCGGGATACAGTGGAGAAGCTCGGCCTTGCCGAGAACATGCTGCTACCCAGCAAGACCACATTCCACGGAATTGTGCCGGGAGCTCCAATCGGCCGCATCTGGATGGATATCCTATTCGGCACCAGGGAGAACTACCACACCGAGTGCGTCCAGTTCGAGGTGGTTGATCTTCAGGGCCCTTACCATGCTCTTCTCGGTAGGACTGCCCTCACCAAGTTTATGGCTTCAACCCATGCTGCTTACCTGAAGATGAAGATACCTGGTCCCAATGGGTTCATCACCATCTCGGGTGATTACAAGAGGTCTTTGGAGTGTGCCTCTGCTAGTTCTCAGCTGGCGGAATCCATGGTCATTGCGGCCGAGAAGAAGAACATGTACGAGGTGGTGGCTATGGCGCAAGCAGCGCAAGGTGGTGCGCCTGGCATGCCGATTTCCCAGTACGGGACTGCGTTCCAGGCGACCCAGGAGACAAAGAAGGTCCAGGTTAATCCTGAGTTCCCAGACCGTGTTGCCATCATTGGCGCCGGGTCGGGAGAGAAATAGGAAAGCGAGCTCATCCACTTCCTCCGTGAGAATCGGGACGTCTTCGCCTGGTCCAATGAGGATCTGTCGGGTGTCCCGAGGGAGTTGGTTGAGCACTCGCTACATGTGCGGCATGACGCCAAGCCGGTTAAGCACGCTATGCGCCGATTTGGTGATGAGAGGAGGAAAGCTATCGGTGATCAGATCACCAAGTTGCTGATAAGTGCTAACTGTTTGCTCCTCACCGGCTTCCCGGCTGGCGATCCTTGCGACTTGGGGGGCGGCATCTGCTGTCCGGCTTGCGAAGCAGCGCGCTTTGGCTGCTGCCAGAGGGCCTCGGTCCCAGACTTAATAGTCTTCCTAGTGCTTCGAGTTTTGTCTGGCCGAGAAGCAGGTGGAGGCACTTGGCGAGAAGCAGTTGGCGGAGGTGACGATGCTGTCTAAGTTGGTGGAGGAATCGGAGCGCTGGGTGGAGTCACCTGCTGGGTTGGCGGCACTGGAGGCCGGCTACCCGGTGCAGCGTCGGGTTGCACTTGTTCCTGGCGGATGGGCTCCACCACGTCTTTTTCTACCGGTTGCTCTACAGCGGGATCGGGCCTTGTATCAATAACATCTTCTACCCGCGACCTAGCCGCGGGATCGTCTTGGGCTGCAGCATTGGTGTCTTGCTGCTCGGGGGTGGCATCTGGCCGCTCCAAGGCAGCATCATCTTGCTGCTCGATGGTTTCTTCAGTATTTTCCCCAGCTGATGCAGCTGGGGGAGATGGCGGCGTCTCGTTGTTGGCAATGTCCTGCGCAGTTTGCTGCGCATCAGGCTGCTGTTGTCCGAGGATGGGATCAATATCATCACCGGCGCCAGTGTTCTCGGCATCGATATCTTCTTCTACGTCGATAGGGGGGGACGCGCGAGTCCTTTCCTGCTCGTCCTGCTCTTCATCGTTGTCCGAGAGATCTACGAGTTGATCTCGGGGCACGACTGCTTTCCTCTTGGGGCGAGTGGAGGCTGCAGCAGCATCAGCATCGAGAGGGGCGCTGGAAGAAAGGAAAAAGTTCAGAGAGACAGAAGGAGAAAAGTGCAACAGGAAACGACAACAAAGTGGTACTCGGATGGAACGCTTACCCTTTGCTAGTAGGGGGTTTTCTCCTAGAAGCGACGACTTTATTTCCGCCTTTCTTCTTGGCTTTCTTTGGGGGAGGTTCTTGGGCATCACTGCCAACTCTTTTCCGAGTGCTGGGAGTCGCCACGGACAGAGGATCAACATCCATGAGTTCCTCCTCGTCATCCGCCTCAGGATCTTCTGCAGAGTAAAGGAAGGAAGAAATTTAGAAACAGATAAGGAAGGCAAAGGATGTTGCTAATAAGCAGAGAGATGAGCTTGGTCACCTTCGTCATCTTCGGACCAATCCCGAATATAGGGACCAGCTCGTGACTTAGGGTTGGACGGCATTGGGGATACAAAGGGTATCCTGGGTGTCGTAGGCGGTCTCATCATCATCATATCGTTCTTTGGTCCAGTTGGCAGTAAAGACCTCACTGTCCGCCTCTCGCTGGCGCGGGATGTGCTGAAATTGCAAACAGATAGCGCAGTGAGTTGAGTTCTCAGCTAAGGAGTTCTACTCGGGATAGCATGCAAACATAAAGCATATAGAGCCAATCCGGGTGCTGGCGCATGCCATGTTGTTCACTTGCATGGGATGAGATCTCATGACCAGGCGTCATCACCGCTTCCCGGTGGGGATAGAGACCAGAGTGTGAACTCTTGGAAAAACAAACAGATGCAGGTGTACGACCTGGCTATCGCCGCAAGACAGCACGCTGTGCCGCGGCAGCCCGGTCAGAAACACAACTCTGCAGGAGCAGGCTATCAAGCCACTAAAGATCATAGTAAGGAGAAAGGAGGAAACCATGCAGGACCTTCTCGATGTCCTGCTGCTCAGGCTACTCGGCAGAGGACGCAGCAGCCAGCGGCAGCACAGCCGCGTGCGGCAGCGCCAGCAGCCAACCCGGTGGTGCAGCCCGCAGTTGTGCAGGAGAACCGCTATGATGATGGCTACTCGGCGATGGGTCTAGCCGGTTATGCTGATCCAAGAGATGTCACTGATCGCGTGGGTGACCGCATGTTGGAGCCCAGTGATGCAAGGTATAAGCTGGACCGGATCAATCGGTCTGCTCAGCTCGAGAACAAGGGGCCACCTGGCCCAGACTGCTTTGGTCGTCGCATCATGGAGGAGCCCTCCGTGAACCATTTTCAGCTGGCCAGGGGGACCAAGTGCTACAATGGCAGCACCAAGCCGGAAGACTGGCTGAGTGACTATGTTACCGCTGTGCACATTGCAGGCGGCAAATGGAGATGGGATGTGCGGTATGTTTCGCAAATTCTAGAGGGCCCGGCTCGGACTTGGCTCAACAATCTGCCCAAGGACAGTATCAACTGCTGGCTAGACTTCTCGGAAGCCTTCATCAGCAACTTCACCAGCACCTACAAGAGGCCGAATAGGCCGCAGCAACTGTCTTCTTGCAAGCAGCGAGAAGAGGAAACTGATCGAGAGTACCTTACTCGGTGGAGCACTTTGAGGAACACCTGTGAAGGTATGAATGAGGCTCAGGCCATTACTTGGTTCGCTCAGGGCTGCAGGCATGGCAGCATGTTGTGGCAGAAGCTGCAGAGAGAGATGCCGAGTACTCTCGCCGAAACAATCAAGATTGCAGATATGTATGCACTCGGTGATCCTACTCAGCCTCTGCTCGATTCTCCTGAGCCGAGAAGGAAGTTCCAGGATGGCAACAGGCGCAATGAATTTCGCAACAAGCGCAGAGGCGACCGCCTTGATACTCGGTATGATCCAGAGGAGGTGAATGCTGTGACCACGGCTGCTGGGAGTAGCCAAAGGCAAAAAACTGCTGGAGCCCAATACGGGCAAAACCAGAATCAGGGCCAAGGCATCAAGAAGGCTTACACTGCTCCCCAGCAGAGTAGCGGCAACTCGGATTCAGCTCCGAGTTTTATCTTTGGAAACATGAAGGATGGGCCATGCAGCTTCCACACTCGGCATCCGAGTAGGCCAGCCAACCACACTACCCGGCAGTGCAGCTAGTGGGACCGCATCAAGAATGAAGACCTGCCCCCTCCTCCTCCCCTGCCGACTGTGAATGCCAATGTGCAGCCTATTCGGGCAGCTGCTCCCAGGCCTGCAATGTTTCCAAGAAGGGGGAATGTGAATCAAGTGGCTCAGGGAGCCAACCGCAACTACAACTACAACAACCGCAACGACCGCAACCGCAACTTCTACACCCGCAACAACAGGAACAACAACAACAACAACCAAGGAAACAACAACAACGGCAACAATGGTGGTGGAGACCGCAACCAGTACCAGGAGCACCATGAGAGCTACATGATCTTCACCATCGAGCCAGACGACAAGCAGTCGCAGCGCAGGCGCGCGATGGAGGTAAACGCCGTGATCCCGGCTGTGCCCCACTATCTGCACTGGTGTGACCAGGAGGTGACTTGGTCCAAGGCCGATCACCCCAAGGTGATGCCTAATCCGGGTAGCTATGCTCTGGTGGTGGATCCCACTTTCCTAGGACCTCAGAAGAATGTCAGGTTCAGCAAGGTGCTGAAAGACAACGGCAGCAGCATCAACATCATGTACCGGGATACAGTGGAGAAGCTCGGCCTTGCCGAGAACATGCTGCTACCCAGCAAGACCACATTCCACGAAATTGTGCCGGGAGCTCCAATCGGCCGCATCTGGATGGATATCCTATTCGGCACCAGGGAGAACTACCACACCGAGTGCGTCCAGTTCGAGGTGGTTGATCTTCAGAGCCCTTACCATGCTCTTCTCGGTAGGACTGCCCTCACCAAGTTTATGGCTTCAACCCATGCTGCTTACCTGAAGATGAAGATACCTGGTCCCAATGGGTTCATCACCATCTCGGGTGATTACAAGAGGTCTTTGGAGTGTGCCTCTGCTAGTTCTCAGCTGGCGGAATCCATGGTCATTGCGGCCGAGAAGAAGAACATGTACGAGGTGGTGGCTATGGCGCAAGCAGCGCAAGGTGGTGCGCCTGGCATGCCGATTTCCCAGTACGGGACTGCGTTCCAGGCGACCCAGGAGACAAAGAAGGTCCAGGTTAATCCTGAGTTCCCAGACCGTGTTGCCATCATTGGCGCCGGGTCGGGAGAGAAATAGGAAAGCGAGCTCATCCACTTCCTCCGTGAGAATCGGGACGTCTTCGCCTGGTCCAATGAGGATCTGTCGGGTGTCCCGAGGGAGTTGGTTGAGCACTCGCTACATGTGCGGCATGACGCCAAGCCGGTTAAGCACGCTATGCGCCGATTTGGTGATGAGAGGAGGAAAGCTATCGGTGATCAGATCACCAAGTTGCTGATAAGTGCTAACTGTTTGCTCCTCACCGGCTTCCCGGCTGGCGATCCTTGCGACTTGGGGGGCGGCATCTGCTGTCCGGCTTGCGAAGCAGCGCGCTTTGGCTGCTGCCAGAGGGCCTCGGTCCCAGACTTAATAGTCTTCCTAGTGCTTCGAGTTTTGTCTGGCCGAGAAGCAGGTGGAGGCACTTGGCGAGAAGCAGTTGGCGGAGGTGACGATGCTGTCTAAGTTGGTGGAGGAATCGGAGCGCTGGGTGGAGTCACCTGCTGGGTTGGCGGCACTGGAGGCCGGCTACCCGGTGCAGCGTCGGGTTGCACTTGTTCCTGGCGGATGGGCTCCACCACGTCTTTTTCTACCGGTTGCTCTACAGCGGGATCGGGCCTTGTATCAATAACATCTTCTACCCGCGACCTAGCCGCGGGATCGTCTTGGGCTGCAGCATTGGTGTCTTGCTGCTCGGGGGTGGCATCTGGCCGCTCCAAGGCAGCATCATCTTGCTGCTCGATGGTTTCTTCAGTATTTTCCCCAGCTGATGCAGCTGGGGGAGATGGCGGCGTCTCGTTGTTGGCAATGTCCTGCGCAGTTTGCTGCGCATCAGGCTGCTGTTGTCCGAGGATGGGATCAATATCATCACCGGCGCCAGTGTTCTCGGCATCGATATCTTCTTCTACGTCGATAGGGGGGACGCGCGCGTCCTTTCCTGCTCGTCCTGCTCTTCATCGTCGTCCGAGAGATCTACGAGTTGATCTCGGGGCACGACTGCTTTCCTCTTGGGGCGAGTGGAGGCTGCAGCAGCATCAGCATCGAGAGGGGCGCTGGAAGAAAGGAAAAAGTTCAGAGAGACAGAAGGAGAAAAGTGCAACAGGAAACGACAACAAAGTGGTACTCGGATGGAACGCTTACCCTTTGCTAGTAGGGGGTTTTCTCCTAGAAGCGACGACTTTATTTCCGCCTTTCTTCTTGGCTTTCTTTGGGGGAGGTTCTTGGGCATCACTGCCAACTCTTTTCCGAGTGCTGGGAGTCGCCACGGACAGAGGATCAACATCCATGAGTTCCTCCTCGTCATCCGCCTCAGGATCTTCTGCAGAGTAAAGGAAGGAAGAAATTTAGAAACAGATAAGGAAGGCAAAGGATGTTGCTAATAAGCAGAGAGATGAGCTTGGTCACCTTCGTCATCTTCGGACCAATCCCGAATATAGGGACCAGCTCGTGACTTAGGGTTGGACGGCATTGGGGATACAAAGGGTATCCTGGGTGTCGTAGGCGGTCTCATCATCATCATATCGGTCTTTGGTCCAGTTGGCAGTAAAGACCTCACTGTCCGCCTCTCGCTGGCGCGGGATGTGCTGAAATTGCAAACAGATAGCGCAGTGAGTTGAGTTCTCAGCTAAGGAGTTCTACTCGGGATAGCATGCAAACATAAAGCATATAGAGCTAAGGAGTTCTACTCGGGATAGCATGCAAACATAAAGCATATAAAGCTAAGGAGTTCTACTCGGGATAGCATGCAAACATAAAGCATATAAAGCTAATGAGTTCTACTCGGGATAGCATGCAAACATAAAGCATATAAAGCTAAGGAATTCTACTCGGGATAGCATGCAAACACAAAGCATATTAGGCTAAGGAGTTCTATTCAGTATCAGAGTGCAAACACAAGGCACAGAGTACTAACCTGCTCAATGGGATTGTCGCGGCTATACGCCTCGAAGCCGTACGCCCAATTTTCAGTGAGGGAAGTCTGCATGATGGATCGTGCCCAGATGGCCACCTCCGCCTTGCTCAGCTCGAACGTAGTCGTCCGAGTGCAGTCCCGAGCACCACTCATGTAGCACATCTTGTGCACTCGGCTCTGTAGCGGGAGCACTCGGCGCGAGACCCAGCAGGCGATGGGGTCATCCTGCATCAGCCCTCCTTCACCAACTCGGTGAGGCACTTCTCGACCGAGAGGACATCGGGTACATTCTTCGATGGGTCGTAACCCCAATTCTGACCGGAGGGCGGTGAGTTGACGAACGATGGAAGTCCTATCCTGTTTTCTATGGGTTTTCCTTCCTCAGGGGCTACGTTCTTGACGTAGAGGAACCACCGCTGCCATTTGCACACGGTGTCCAATCCCTTCACTCTCGGGTGATGACCAGTCGACCGCTGGAGCATCATCGCGCCGCCGGTCTTGGTCATCTCGCGGGGGCCAGTGGTGCCGCTAGGTTTTGGAACCTTTTGGCGGCGAAGGAAAAAGTATCGGGCCTAGGTATGGATTGTGGGATAAACCCCCAGGAAGGCTTCACACAGGGCGGCATGTGTGGAAAGCATGACTATGGCGTTGGGAGGTAGATGATGGGGTTGAAGGCCAAAGTGGCGGAGGAATTCGGCAAAGAAATCTGAGATAGGAAGGCCAAATCCCCGCTTGAAGTGGGACAAGAAGACGACATACTCACCTTCTTGTGGTTCCGGCTCGATCTCGTCGCCGCGATGGCGGCAGACGACACCGGGAGGGATGCGGCGCGTATTGACGAGCTAGGTGCAGTCCTCCGCCTCACGTCCGAGCCTTCCCATCCGGCTCGGGCGGCAGCATTGGGATTCCTGGCCGCCATGGAGGCGGAGATGCTCGGAAAATATGGATATCTCAACGGAGTTGCGCAGTCGCGACTATCTCTCTTTCTCTCTCATGGCGGCGCAGCGAGTACTCGCGGTGGCGGAGTGCTCGACGGAGGCGAGGGAGACGAGGAGCGGGAGATTGGAAAGAACGGGAAAGAGGGAAAGTGCGCGGCGTGGGGGTATTTATTCCTCCACTTTCGGATTGCCGTTACTGGCGGATTGAACGTGGCATTGATCGTGGGCAATGATTGTGCGGCGTGGGTTAATCGACCGTTAAAAATGCACACAGCGCAAAACGAGCGTGTAACGGGCACAGTTAATCTCTCGTCCGGATCGTGGGCTCTCGAGTACGGTTGAGGTGACCTAACGGGCCGTGGGCCCTACTCGTAGAGGATGCCGCGTGGCCTGCGTTTGAACCGAGGCATCGCGATCTCTGCGTGTGCCACGTGCCTCTTAGTCACACGAGCAGTTGGATTTGGTCTGATCCCGTAGGATCGTGGGCAGGAATTTCGCTAAGTCTTTTTACTCGGCATCACAGAAGAAATGGAATTCCACTCAGAGAAGAAGAGATTCAAGCAAGATATGAAGGGCCATGTGGAGGTATTACTCGGACTCTTTCAGTCATGAAGACAGGTTTTGTTTTAAGCTGGCAGTGCCCAGCGAACAAGTTCATTGGACTCTACCAGCTTCGGGGACTAATGTCGGGGGGTTACCCCCGAGTAGGGGTAAGGCAAGTGCTAAAGTAAAGGTCAAGGTGATGTTGACCGGGTAGACGGCTACCCGGGTACTGCTACTCGGTAGGTTTCTATCCGGCCGTACCCACCGAAGGCCAAGAGAGGATATCAAGGAAGTTACGTTCGTCCGAGTGGAGAAGTTGATCTGAGTAGACGGATGGCAATCCTACTCGGGCCAGAAGTCAATGGAGCCGTTCTGACAGGAGATCCCGCGTATCCTGCATCCGTACCCGCGTGCGGTTCAACTTACTAGGTTTGTGATCATCAGTGACGCAGGGTTAGGCAGCCGTCCAGTCTTGTCAAGTACAGAGGGGACAGGACGGGATGGAGGTCTACGCTGTGAGGCTGACAGAGCGGACAGGGGCAATCAGCCGTACGGCGCGGCACTTCTCCACGCGAGATCTCGGAGGCGTGCCAACGTCACAGTGGTCAAGTCACATCATCGTACCTTTTAGTCTTTGTTTATTCGGCTGGGCACCAGTATATATGGTGCCCTGCCCCCTCCTACGCGAGGGACGTTGCTTCACTTCGCATTTATTACAAGAGACAACACTAGAGCTAGAGAGAACTGCCGAGTGGCTACTCGGCCAAGAGGCATACAGTGTATTGTGGCTACTCGGAAAACACACATATAGAGAGAAAGTCAGGAGTAGGGGTGTTACCTCCACACGAGGGCCCTGAACTTGGGTAGATCTTGTTGTTTGCAGTGCTAGAGATACCCTACGCGCGGCTACTCGCCGTGCGATCCCTCCCCGGATACCTCCAGCGTCCATCGGCCCCAACACTTTAGCCATCCTATGGCATCTGCTGTGATACCACCACGACACACACGGGATGTGAGTACCTTTTACCTTACCTCCCCGGCAACGGTGCCATAAAAGAGCTTGATGTCTACGCACTCTTCTATTCTTGTAGACAGTGTTGGGCCTCCAAGTGCAGAGGTTTGTAGAACAACGGCAAGTTTCCCTTAAGTGGATTACCCAAGGTTTATCGAATTCAGGGAGGAAGAGGTCAAAGGATACCCTCTCAAGAAACCCTGCAATTACGACACAATAAGTCTCTTGTGTCCCCAACACACCTAATACAATTTTCCGTTGTATAGGTGCACTAGTTCGGCAAAGAGAGAGTTAAATACAAGTGATACAGATGATTATAAGTGACAATAGCAATCTGAAATAAAAATGGCAAAAAGCAAACATGTAGGAGAACTTATTGTAAACAGTGTTTTCAATGCTTAGAAACAAGGCCTAGGTATCCTACTTTCACTAGTTGACACTCTCAACAATGATAACATAATTGAATGCATAAATATCTCTCTTCACTACCCTTCTCCGAACCACTCTCTGGTTGAATAAAAAAACAATTCATTGCGTAGGGCTAAAAGCACACCTTAAAGTTGCATTCCCATGTCTAGTTAACCCCACACTGTCAACTTGAGCGCCCTAGAAGGTACTATACAAACACCACAATTTCATAGGGTCATCCAACACAAGATATAAATATCATGCTAAACTATATGGTGCACACACTGTCACCTTTACAGCGTGATCAAAGTGTCTACGGAGATCTCATAACAAAACCACTTGAGTAGCATAATTGATGAAGAGTAACATCTACTTATTCAACTAGATTACAAAGCTCATGATCACATAAAGATCACACCATGGGTGAGAGAGATGAAACACATAGCTACCGGTAGAGCCCTCAGCCCCTGGGGAGAACTACTCCCTCCTCATCATAGGAGACATCAACGGCGATGAAGATGGCGGTGGAGTCGATGGAGATGGCTCCGGGGGCACTTCCCCGTCCTGGTAGGGTACCGGAACAGAGATTTATGTCCCATGAAACTTGTCGGCGGCGGTGGCGGAGCTATGGAACTTTTCGTGGAAAAAGGCCAATATCTTTAGGGTTTATGCATCGGGGGGCATTTATAGGCCAAAAGGTGATGGTGGTGGGAGCCCGAGGGGCCCACACCACCCCCAGGCGCGGCCAGGGGTCCACCCGCGCCCAGGCATGGTGTGGGGGCTCCAGCCCCCCCCCCCCTTTCGGGTCTCCTTTGGACTTCCTTGACCCTCCGGGACTTCTAAGACTTCTTGATTTTGAATCGTCCAATTCCGAGAATATTTCAAGAACAACTTTTCTGAAAGTAAAAACAGCAGAAAGCAGGAACTGGCTCTATGGCATCTTGTCGATAGCTTAGTCCCAGGAAATCGATAAAAATGACATAAAGTGTAAGGAAAACATGTAGCATAAGGCATGGAAACAACATGGAACATCACAAATTATAGATACATTTATGATGTATCAGACTACAAACCAGACACTTATAACCTCTATAATCATTTAGTTTTTGAACTTGTAGTACCACTTATGCTTTGATTAACGATGTTTTTGTCGCTGTGCATGATTATGGCCATTATTGCTCTCTTGATTTGTCGCTCCCAGTCTTTTGCTAGCCTCCACCTGTGATGAGTATGAGCTCTACTCGTGCATCCAACTCCCAAACACCAAAGTTTGCCAAATGTGTCCACCATACCTACCTACATGTGTTATTTAACCGCCACTCCGAATTAAATTGCTAATGTGTTACCTTTAAAACCTTGAAAATTACTCCTATTTTGTGCTCCTGTTTAAGCTCATGAGGACGTAAATAGAGAATCTTTATCTCACTTGTTGATTAGACTTTCACACCATGGACTAGTGGCTTCATCCGCTTATACAATTGATAGAAGAGCTGACAGCGGGGGGCCCAGCCCCAAATTAATAACAACAAATTCTCTTCACTATTTTTGCCCCTGATTTATCAGTCAAAGCATAATTATGTGAACAAAAGAGAAAGAGGGATGACCTTCTACCCAGATGCGGCCTTCTATGGGAGCTGCTCTTGTGAAGTCTAGTTGGCTTGTGACGTATTGTATTTTCTGTTTACCACTCGTTGACATAAACATACACATTTCTAAAAAAAAATGTTTTCAATACCTCTGTTTAATAAAATAAAAAGCTCTAGCACATCAGTGATCCCTGCTTCCCTCTGTGAAGGGCATTTCTTATACTTTTATGTTGCTCTCCATCTTCTAACTTTATGCACAGTTGAGAGAGCATAGTTGCCATTCTGATTTTAATATGCATTTGTCCTTGAAACACTATTAATTGATTCATGATGTGTTATTATTTGCTCTCAAATTATTTGTTCTAGTATTCCTCTTCAAATTTGAAGGTGTCCTGGCATTTATGATTTGTCCCACTCTTAAGTACAAACGAAATACCACTTTGCTATGTTATCTCTATGCTTGAAACAAACGTATAACTTTCAAGTGCATTATTATTCATGATCTTTTATTTGTGTTAATTTTCATGATGCAAAGTGATTGCTATGTTTCATTGTTAAAATTATATCTACCATTCTTGTGTTTAAAGTACTATGTTCTCAGCTATGCTTATGCTTTTACAATTTAGATGATAAAGTTTATGTTGGTAGCATGTCACCTCAGAAATTATGTGTTTTTATCGTTTACCTACTCATGGACGAGTAGGAACTAAGCTTGGAGATGTTGATACGTCATTAACGTATCCTTAGTTTATGCTGGTCCATGTTGTTTTCATGCTATATGCTAGATGTTTTCCTTACACTTTATGTCATTTTTATCGATTTCTCGGGACTAACCTATTGACAAGATGCCGCAGAGCCAGTTCCTGTTTTCTGTTGTTTTTAGTTTCAGAAAAGTTGTTCTAGAAATATTCTCAGAATTGGAAAATTCGAACCGTAAGTCTTAGAATTCACGAAGGTTCCACGGAGTCCCAAAGAGGCCTGGAGAGGGGCCACAGGGGGGCCACACCATAGCGTGGCGCCCCTGGTCGCTCCTGGGGGTGGTGTGGGCCCCTCGGACGCCCACCGCCATCGCCCTTTCGCCTATTTATTCCCCCCGATGCGTGAACCCTAAAAATAGACCACTTTTCCATGAAAAACACCCGAGGCCACCGTCATTGTCAACCCGAGATCGGGAGGATTCTGGAGTTCTCCCCGACACCCTGCCAGGAGGGATAATCATCACCAGAGGGCTCTACACCACCATCCCGCCTCCAGAGTGATGCGTGAGTAGTTCATCCTTGGACTACGGATCCATAGCAGTAGCTAGATGGTTGTCCTCTCCTCTCTATGCCTCATGTTTAGATCTCGTGAGCTGCCCTACATGATCGAGATCATCTTATTGTAATGCTACATGTTGTGTTTGCTGGGATCCGATGATTATTGAATGCTATGTATCTTGATTATCAGTCTATGATGTTGTCTTCATGTGTATGTTATTTATGATCTTGCATGCTCTCCGTAGTTAGTAGATGCTCTGGCCAAGTAGATGCTAGTGACTCCAAGAGGGAGTATTTATGCTCGATAGTGGGTTCATGACTCCTTTGCATCTGTGCTCGAGTGAGAGAAACGTGACGGGTGGAGGATGTGTTGTTGCCATTATGGAGAAAACAACAATGTTTGCTTCATTTACATTGTTTATATTACACACTTTTCTTACTGCGATTATCTGTTGCTTGCAACTTAATACCCAACGTTTGTTCAGATGATATTCAGAGGGTGGATTATTAGTCATAGACGCGGTAGAATGACGGTCTACATATCTTGTTGTAATGCCCGCATGAATCTCATAGTAATCATCATGTCATGCATGTTTCATTATCTATCAATTGCCCAGCTGTAATTTTTTCACCACGCATTTTAGCTATCTTTTATGGAGAGACACCGCTAGTGAACTGTGGACCCCGGTCCATTTTCTCATACTGATAATACTACCACTGCAATTACTGTTTTCATACTGTTTCCACTGTTTTCACACTGCTACTTCTGTTTTCATATTGTTCTCATACTATTTTCCACACCATACATTTAACATCATTGTTATCAGCAAAACTGGTGAGATTGACAAACTCACTGCTTCGTTGGGGCAAAGTGATTTGATTGTGTTGTGTAGGTTCCACGTTGCTTCTGAACCGGTAGTGCGCCCTACCATCTCAACTGCATCAACCTTCAGAAGTTGCTTTTTCCTCCTACTGGTCGATTCAACCTTGGTTTCTTTCTGAGGGAAAACTTGCCGCTGCACTCTTCATACCTTCCTCTTGGGGTCTCCCAACGAACGTGTGTTCACATGCATCAGTGCTTGCAATTGATCCAAGGACTAGCACAATAACACAGATGTTCTTACATTATTTAAATTTGGGAACACTACATTTGGTCCTTTCCCCTGAAAACAAACAACCAACAAGACCAAATAGCAATGGGGGTAAGCATGCATGTCCAAGAAACAAATGAGAAATCAGCAAGAGATGTTGGGCAATAAATTTGGGATTCCGCATTGGAGTCTCTCGCCTCAGGGGGGAAGAAACTCCGCCCCCCCCCCCCAGAGTCTCCGGTCCTGAAGACTGGAGTCTCCGACCCTGCGGCAGAAACTTTAGATGCAGATCCCCAAACTTGTTGTCCATTATCTTGAGATGGTTTCAAGATAACATTTTCGCCTATAGATGTTCTACCACATGGGTCAAGTACTAAATCTCAAAAACAAAATAACATCACATCTAGGTCAAACCCTAGAAGGAAAGGGAGATGAGGAAATGGTGTACCCTTGTCCGACATGCTGGAGCTCCAAGTGGGGAAGAAGGTTCCCCCTCGAGGAGGAGTGGAGAAGGCCCGGCGTAGGCGGATTCCGGCACCGGGGAGCGGTCGGAGAGGACCCTGGAGATGCGGCAGCATCGTAGGAGGACTTGAGGGTCGAGGGTGAAGAGGGGATTGTGAGTAACCCCCGCCCCGGTCCCCTTTTAGTATCTGCGGAAACCGCCAGGACGGAGTCTCCAGTCTAAGCCCCAGAGTCTCTGGTGTTTCAGAATCTCCATGCTTAGGGCGGAGACTTTGGCTAGACCGGAGTCTCCGGTGTTGCACACCGGAGTCTCCGGCCCCAAATCTCCACAAATCCCAGATTATGTGTAGGACATGCATGTGGCTATGAAACTTGACTTTTATGGAATTTGTTTTCTTGGGATAAGAAAACCCAAACAGGGATGGTACTTCACATTCAAACTTTGCAAGAACCAACAAATAAAAACCCAAAATTTGGGTGTGTTTTCCCAGAAACCAAATAACTAAAAGGAAAAGCAATAAGATCCAAATAACAACCAATTAAGAACCAACTCTTCAACAGAAGAGGTTGGTGGCCTAAGCCACAATGTAGGAGATTATGGTATGACACCACGAAGATATATCTTTGGTGCATTGACAATTCTCGACATTGAAGCTCCCAATTCAACATTAGAAATAGAGAGATAGCAATGAATTTTTGCTTTGTGCATAATAGGGGGAGAACCCAATGTGTTAGGATAACACTCCTCCTATGTCCATGTCTACACCCAAACCCAAACACATAGTTAAGTATAGGAATGTGTGCAAGATCCTCAAGTCAAACTCCTTGAATCAATGATATTTAGCTCATTCCTCAAAAACATGAATCTTGAATCATCTAGAGGCTTCATGAATATGTCCGCGGGATTATCCTTGGTTGGGACATAGGCTAGATCAATATAACCTCTTTCCACATGATCCCGGATGAAATGATGACAAATCTCAATATGCTTCATCCTTGTGTGTTGCACAGGGTTGTAGGCGATCTTTATGGCACTCTCGTTATCACACAAGAGTGGCACTTTCTCCAAGTGAACATCATACTTAGCTTTGGTGGTGGAGAGAGATATACATTTTGCTTCTTAGAATACCAACACACCAAAGACCTACCAAGGGTTTGGCAAGCTCCAGAAGTTGATTTCCTATCATCTTGATCACCAACCCAATCCAAGTCCGTGTACCCCTTGAGAGAAAATTGTGCCCCCTTTGGTTACCACAAACCAAATCTTGAGGTATGAACCAAATACCGAAAGATCGTATGGACCACCACCAAATGGCTTTCCTTAGGAGCCGCTTGATACCTTGAATGCACTCCTACACTCAACACAATATTGGGCCTACATGAACAAATGTAAAGCAAAGAACCAATCATAGAACGATACAACTTTTGGTCCACATCTTTACTATCCCGATTGCGCTTGAGGTAGCATTTGACTTGCATTGGAGAGACATTCTCTTTAGCACCTTCGAAGTTGAACCTCTTGAGCATGTCTTGGATATACTTAGCTTGAGAGACGAAAGTTCCACGAGCCAATTTCTTGATCTCAAAGCGAAGGAAGAATTTGACCTCTCCCATCATACACATCTCAAGCCTCTCAGTCATAAGCTTTGAGAATTCATCATTAAAAGCTTTGTTAGTTGAGCCAAATATAATATCATCCATGTAGAGTTTGCATATGAAAATCTCTCCCTTTAACCTCTTTGTGAAAAGGGTGGGATTGATTTGCCCCACTTCAAACCCACGGTCTTGCAACAACTCTCTAAGGTGCTCATACCACGCGCATGGAGCTTATTTAACATATACCTCCTCTTTCAATGGACCATTTAGGAAAGAACTTTTGACATCCATTTGTTGCAATTTAAAGTTACGCGAAGATGCATATGCAAGGAGGATACGGATGGACTCAAGACGAGCAACGGGAACATAGGTTTCATCAAAGTCAATGTTTTCCACTTGAGTGTAGCCTTGAGCCACCAATCTTGCCTTGTTCCTCACAACAATACCATTCTCATCTTGTTTGGTCTTTAATATCCACTTAATGCCAATACCATTGTGGCTATTTTTAGGCTTCTCAACTAGCTTCCACACTTTATTGCGCTCAAAGTTATTAATCTCATCATGCATAGCTTCCAACCAATCCGAATCTTCAAGAGCCTCAAACTCCTTCTTTGGCTCCACCATGGATATGTGATCTTGATGCTCACTAAATCTTGCCAATTGGGCTCTTCTGTACCTCTTGTTTTGCACATCACTCAATATCTTATCATCGGATGCTTCAAGAGTTTTTCAATCCTTCTAGCACGACGGGCTTGGATCGCCTCATTATTCCGAGGAGGGATCACTTGATCATCTTGATCATTTGGGTCCCCGTATTGACCGGAATGTTGGCCTTGATCATCATCTTCACTTGCTTGAACAATTGGAGAAGGAGATGAAGAAGGTTGATCTTGGCCTTGACCTTGGCTAGCTTGAATGATAGGAGTTCTTTGTTTTCCGTAGCAACTTAGTCAACAAGAGGAGGGTCTTGAACTTGTTCTTGGGTTGGTGCATCACTTGCTCCCTTGGCATGATCTTCCAATGTAGAAGAGGGCTCCACTTGAGTAGAGCATAGTTCTTCTCGAGTCGCCACAAGGTGTCCCTCAACAGGGCGGAAAATCCCACTCCCATTCTTCCTATGGCTTCTTGAGGTATATCAACATCTACATCGGAAACAAAAAATTTCCCAACTTGGGAGCCATCATTTTCTTCGAACACCACACTACTAGATTCATTGACAATCCGTGAGGCCTTGTCAAGGAATCTATAAGTGTGGGATTTGGCACCATAACCAACAAATGTACCCGCAATAGTTGTAGCTTGGAATTTAGGCAAACGAACATCTTTGATCAAATAAAAACACTTAAAACCGAAGACACGAAGTAGGAGATGTTGGGTTTGCTGCCGGTGAGAATCTCATATGGAGTCTTCATTAATCGCTTGCACATATAGAGCCAGTTAGATGGATGACAAGCGGTGGAAATAACTTCGGCCCAAAGATATTGGGGAGAATTAAACACCGCCAACATGGTCTATCCATATCCAAGAGAGTACGGTTCTTCCTCTCGGCTACACCATTTTGTTGAGGGATATATGCAGCGGAATATTGATGACGAATACCCTCTTCACTTAGGAACTCATTAAGGGTGTAGTTCTTGAACTCGGAGCCATTATCACTCCAAATAGCCAAGATAGGAAGATTGTGTTGACGTTGCACTTGATTGGAGAAGTCGATGACGATTTGTTGAGTCTCACTCTTCAACTTGAAGAAATAGACCCATGTGTATCTTGAATAGTCATCCACTATCACCAAACAATACTTCTTGCCTCCAAGACTTTCTCAGGCACGACACCAAAGATATCAACATGGATAAGCTCCAAGATACTCTTTGATGAAATGATTGTCTTGCTTTTGTGGAAGGCATCATGCATCTTTCCTTCAACACAAGCCATACACACACGATCTTTGGACAAGGAAACATTTTATTTTAGTCCAAGTATGTGACCACCCTTGTGAAGATTTTGCAAAGTTCTCATGTTGACATGGGATAAGCGGCGATGCCACAACCACCCCCACGTCAGCCTTACCGAAGAGACACATTGTTTTAGTGTTGGTTGACTCCGAAAAGTCTACCACATACAGCTCATTTTCGAGATGTCCAACGTAAGCAACATCGAGAGACTTGCTCCGCATGATGATCACCTTGTTAACATCAAAGAAGACGGAGAAACCCATCTTCCCTAAAGCACGAACTGAAATTAAATTGAAACGAATAGATTCGACAAGCATGACATTTTCAAGGGTGATATTAGGAGCAACAACCACCTTTCCAAACCCCGTTACCTTAGACTTGGACTTATCTCCATAAGTGACGGTTGCTTGACTTAAATTTGGTTGCAACTCCGTCTTAATATCTTTGCTTCCGGTCATATGACTTGTACACCCACTATCAAGTATCCATTTTGCACCACCTGAAGCATAGTCCTACAAGGAATCATTGACTAGAGTTAGGACCCGAGGAGGGTCCTCTCATGTTAGAAACAAGGGTCTTTGGGACCCAAATAGAGTAATCAATGTAATACTCAATAGGACCAACAAATTTAGCTTGCACAACACCATAATAATCAAAAAATAAGAAATGGTGTGGGTTGTTAGTTCCCGCGGAGTTGCTACAAGTAGTGTTGTCCCTAACGACACTACTAATCACACCAACATTCTTCTTAGCTTGTGCGGGCTTGGCCTTGTTCTTGTTCTTTTTCTTCTTGTTCTTTCCTTTGGCAAATGGTATCAGAGAAATTGCTTTGACCTTAGGTTGGAAACCTAATAAAGGGATATGCCCTGTTGGGTTTAGAACGTAACGCTAAAGAGTTCGCTGGAAGTATGAGAGGTATTCACTTGGAAATATTCTGGTCATATTTCTAGAGTTATGAATCTTTATTATGATCTATTGTTAACAGTTATACTTATTATGAATAGTGCCGATGGAAGGCGGGAGTTCAGAAAGGACTATATGGGTAGAGCATGAGTGTCTTAAGGATTATGAGGGGACATTGACGGAGCAGTTACGAGCTTTACTCCAAGATTTTGATTATGATACCAACATCCCAGTCAACACCTACACCTACAAGGATGGTGAGTCTGTTCTGAAGTATAGGGTATTAATTCTGATACCAGGGAGTTGACACTGTATGTGACTACACCTCATGGGGAGGGTAGGAGTCAGACGACAGCTTACCATGAGGCCTTGGTAGAAGCACTAGAAACCATCAGAGAGTATAAGGAGGATCATCTAACAGGTACCAGTTTCACCGCTATTCCACATGACACCCTGATCACAGAATTGGAATTGGGCCATTCTGCGCTGGTTAAGACCAAACCAAAATTAGCCAACAGACTGTTAGATCGGTATAGGCTGTTAGTGGGATCCTTGTATAGTACTTACCAGGTCATAGTAGATGACAAGGATGGTATGCTTGAAGACATGACAAACCCACACAAATCGGAGCAGAAGGGTAAGGTGGTGGTCCAGGAGGTGGATGAACCATACTATACACCAGGAGCAGGAACATCTAAGAAGCCAAACCAGACTAAACAGTCCATGTATTCACCTACTCCAGAACCTATTCACTACCCTATTATACCACCTAGTGATCTGGAGCCATACAACTCATATGGAATTTCGGATGAACCTAGTGTTCCAGAGTCAAATAACTTTGGTGGAGTTCCAAAGTCAGATTCTTTTATGGAGAATTCTGATGGCTGGAGGTTTGATTGGTACCCTGGTACCAGTCAACACCCTGATTCCTTCTGATGACTCATTGGAGGACAGGGATCAGACTAGTGTGGACGAAGTAGCAGCCTACAAAGTTGACGGGGCGGAGGCCATTGTCATAGACATACCGTAGGATGATGAGGCGCCGACAGAGACTCAACCCATGCAGGAGGCACCATTTGATCATAGTTACTGCACTAGTACCACTTGTTTTGGAGAGGCTTGATCTTCACAATACACGAGTGCCGAGGAGTCTGGGTCATATCTTGTGAGTTATCTGGACGTGGACGGGCTTTTTCTGAGCGACACCTTAGTTGTTGACACTTCGGACTCAGATTATGTTCCATCTGGAGACAGTATGTCCTTGAGACAATGCGAATGACTTCATTCCATACTGGGTGCTCTTGGCATGTACTACGAGTAGCGAAGTAGCAGTCATAGACATGACGTGCGAGGGCTTGAGAGAGGGAGTAGTTTGGTAGTTTCAGGGCCATGTATTATAAATAAGGGTCGGAGTGTAAGAGCGACCCAGCGGTACTTTGTACTACTTTGCTTTCTGTAACTCACTGTGGCGAGGGTATTGTAACAGACCTATATGTATATGTATAATATGTGAAATATGTTTGGTTGTATTTGGATTTGGATTTTTGCTTCTCTTGTGTGAATAGTGTTGCATGTGAAGTGAGGCTCACAAAGCATGGGCATGGTGTAATTATGAGTTTTTTCGCTTCACATTGCGGGACTAGGGGAATATGGAGAGTGGCGGAGTTGGCGAGTCTGACGCACAGCGTCTGGACCGTGAAAACAAGGCCAAAGGCCGATGAAGAAGCTGCTAGAGCAGAAGTACCACCACCACCGCCCAGGCCACTTGCAGAATAAAGTTTCATGGAGTACATGCGATTTGTTCGAGAAAACCAGAACAAATTCACGCAAGAACTTCTAACCGAGGTGGGAACTGCGAGAGGAACTGAAGCAAGGATGTTAACTCTATCGGATTTCCTAAAGACTAAGCCAGTACCATTTGCTACAGCAAGAGATCCTATGGATGCAGAGGATTGTTAGTTGATACTGAGAGGAATCTCAAGGCCATCAATGTCAGTGACGCTGAGAAGGTGTGTTTTGCTACACATCTTCTAAATGGACCACCAGCAGCATGGTGGGATAATCAGATGATCAAGAAGCCACAAGAGAAGGCAATCACATGGGTGGAATTCAAGGAGAAGTTCAGGGAGTATCATGTTCCTGACAGATTCATGGATATGAAGCGAAGGGAGTTAGAGGATCTCCATCAAGGTACACACCACATGATTTGGTATGTCAATGAGTTCAGCAGACTCTCTCGTTACGCTGCTGACGAGGTGGACACTGACAAGAAGAGGGTGAAGAGATTCCTGAGAGGGTTGGATCCTTATGCTGCTATGAAGTTGCGGATGTCCAAGCCAGATAATTTCCAAGAGTTGATGAACTCTGCAGTTACCTGGGAAAATGATTACAAGCTGGTTCATAATAACCGGCAGAAGAGGGCCAAGACTGAGCCTAAGAGGTTTCAGCCAAGTCAGCCTACACCCAGCCTGAGCTTCAAGCCAAGGATACAGTTGGGAGGAGCCCCGATGAATCGTGGACCATTCAATCCAAAGAATAAGATCATCTTTCATAATTGTGGTCTTCCTGGACACGTAAAAAGCGATTGTAAGCAGCCAAGGTTGTCTGCTTTGGGTGTGGGAAGGAAGGGCACATCAAGCCTGATTGTCCTAACAAGACAACTGGAGGTGGATTCGGCAGGGGTGGAGTTAGACCCGGAGGAGCAGATGGATTCTCAGCTGGAGGTGGCAGCAGCAGGAAGAACAATAATGGCAAGCGAGGAAATCCCTTAGGGAAGCTGAACTATACATCTCTGGAGGAGGCTGACAACTCGGACACCGTAGTACTAGGTAAGCTCAGTCTTCTTACCCAATAAGGCTGATACGTCATAAACATATCCTTAATTTATGATGTTCCATGTTGTTTTCTTATTGTTTCCCACATGTTTTCTATACACTTTATTTCATTTTTAACGATTTTCTGGACTAACCTGTTGACAAGATGCCACAGAGCCAGTTCCCTGTTTTCTGTTGTTTTTAGTTTCAGAAAAGTTGTTCTGGAAATATTCTCGGAATTGGAAAATTTGAAGCCCGGAAGTCTTAGAAATCCCGGAGGTTCCACGGAGTCCCGAAGAGACCCGGAGGGGGGCCTCTGGGGGGGCACACCATACGGTGGCGCCCCCCCCCCATTGGTCGCGCCAGGGGGTGGTGTGGGGGCCCCTGAGCCTCCACCGCCTCTGCCCTTTCGCATATTTATTCCCACTGGAACGTAAACCCTAGAAGGATCCCACTTTTATCCTAGAAACGCCCGAGGTCTCCGTCACCGTCATCCCGAGATAGGGAGGGTTCTGGAGCTCTCCCCGGCACCCTGCCGGAGGGGGAAATCATCACGGGAGGGGTCTACACCACCATGCCCTCCTCTGAAGTGATGCGTGAGTAGTTAATCCCTGGACTACGAGTCCATAGCAGTAGCTAGATGGTCGTTATGTCCACTTTGTGCGTCATGTTTAGATCTTGTGAGCTGCCTAACATGATCAAGATTGTATTTATGTAATGCTAAATGTTGGGCTTGCTGGGATCTGATGAATGTTGAATGCTATGTCTTCTGATTATCAATCTATCATGTTATCTTCATGCTTATGTTATTTATGGTCTTGCATGCTCTCCGTTGTTAGTAGATCCTCTGGCCAACTAGATGCTAGTAACTCCAAGAGGGAGTATTTACGCCCGATAGTGGGTTCATTCCTCCTTTTCATCTGTGCTCGAGTGACAGAAACATGATGGATGGAGGATGTGCTATTGCCATTAGGGACAAAACAACAATGCTTTGTCTAAGGATGATTTTATTGTTTACATTACACACTTTGCTTACTGCAATTATCTGTTGCTTTCAACTTAATACCCAAGGATTGTTTAGATCATATTCGAAGGGTGGATTATTAGTCATAGATGCAGTTGGATAACGATCTATGTATCTTGTTGTAATGCCCGCATGAATCACATAGTAATCTTTATGTCTTGCATATGCACTACGGTGCAACCTTCATTTCTGTCAATTGCCCAGCTGTAATTTGTTCACCACACATGTTATTTATCTTTCTCGGAGAGACACCACTAGTGAACTGTGGACCCTGGTCCTTTTTCCTCATACTGATAAACACCTACTGCTCGCATACTGTTCCCACTATTTTCCACACCATATGTTTAACCTCTTTGTGTTCAGCACAACCAGTGAGATTGACAACCTCACTGCTTCGTTGGGGCAAAGTGATTTGATTGTGTTGTGCAGGCTCCATGTTGCTTCCGAACCGGTAGTGTGCCCTGCCATCTCAGCTGTTTCACCTTCTGAAGTTACTCCTTCCTCCTACTCGTCGATTCAACCTTGGTTTCTTTTCTGAGGGAAACTTGTTGCTACACTCTTCATACCTTCCACTTGGGGTCTCTCAGTGAACGTGTGTCTACATGCATCAAGCACTTTTCTGGCGCCGTTTCCGGGGAGGAAGAGAATTTGTGCAAGGGGAGTCTCTCACTTCCAATCTCTTTACTTTTTTATTGTGTTGCTTGTTACTTGCTTTATCATGCTTGCTAGCAATGTTTGATGCCTTTGAAACTAGATCTTATAGGCAAGGTGGGTTCACAGATGAACAACAAAAATATTATAAGGAACACTCCTTGTCACAAAAAGGAATACACTTATGGGAGCAAATTAATAAATTGCATGACTATGCTAAAAACTTGTGCTCTATTTATAATGTTACTTATTGCTTTGATAAACCTTGCTGTCGTAGGAGGTATAAACACCCCCCTTTTCAATGTGAGTATAATGATGATGTTACCATATCTTCTTATGTTAGGGGAAATTATGAATTATATGATGTGGAACAAATTGAAGAATCTATTGCTTGGAAGGGTGCATTCGAAATTTCCTATTTACTTGCAAGTATTGATGATGCACCTTATAAATACGAGATTTAAGATATACTTGAATATTTCTTTGATAATTACAAGGATTGTAATTACTACTTAATGGAATATCTTAGTAAATGCTCTCAACCTAAGGAAGAGACTAATGCCTTGCAGGAACATATGGAAGAAGAAACTGCTGAATCTGGAAGCTTATTGGATGAAAAAGAGGAGGAGAGTGATGATCAAGGGGAGGAAGAATGGAGCTACCCATGTCTACCTCCCAATGATAGTAACTCTTTAACTCATACATTATTTGATGAAATTGATACTTGCTATACTTGTGACCTTGCTATTACTATGACTGAAACTTGTGAGAATGATATTGCTACTGTTATTTATGATAATCCATGCTACTTGGATAAATGTTATGATAATGTTCTTGATGATGGTCCTATGTTATTTGATGTTATAAATTCTAATGCTGCTAAAAATAGGATTGCTATAATGTTTCCTATACCTTTTAAGAGTGACCAATGATCTTGTTTTCCTATTGCTAAAAGTGGAAAAAAAGAGGAGCTGATTTTGAATTATGATCCCACTGGTTGGAGCTTGTTATGAATTGCGTGCTTTTATACCATGACAAACATGATTTATGTGATAATTATGTTGTTTAGTTTGTTCATTATGCTACTGAAAATTATTATGAGAGAGTAAAATATGGTTCATATTGCTAAAACACCTCTCTTTTTGTTGAAAGTCTTGAAGTTGCTCTTCTTTTACCTTCCCATGATTTCTAGTTTGAGCTTCTTTAATTTATTTCTTTACAAGATTCCTATGAATAGGAAGTGGGTTAGACTTAAATTTGTTTTATACTTTCTTCTTGATGCTTTATTTTTCTTAATTCATATTTCTTATGAGAGCATCTTCTTCACTTGAAAATACTTGATTCCACTTTTCTAGGCCTAGCTAAAAGGCGTTAAAGAAAAGCACTTCTTGGGAGATAACCCATGGTTTTATTTTTGCTTTGTTTTTCTCTGTTTTATTTGATTCAATGTGTGGTATACTTTTATATAAAATCCTTTGTATCTTTATTTTCATTTTTTTAGTAGTGCCAAGTAAGGTTTCTGACGAGAGTTGAAGTTGGTTTTCGGATTTCTGTGCAGGAAACAAATTTCTGCTTTCCACCATAAAAAATTGTATAATATCCTGGAAGATAAGAATGATCTGGAATTTTTTGTGATTATTTATCAACTAATTTCGCAACTTTTCATTCTTTAAGTTTTTCTATCTAAGCAACGTAAGTGCCTCGAAAAAATTCGTCTTTACAGACAGTTCTGGTTTTGACAGATTCTGCCATTTTTCTTGCATTTGCTCTTTTGCGATGTCAAGTGGATTTCTTTGCTTCACGAAATATCAGTGGATGTAGCTAATGTTTAAAAGTATCAATATCACTTGTTCCATACAGAACCCATGGATTTTTATTTATTTCGCTAACCCTTTAATGCGAATTACTGTTTGAGTGTGGTGTGAAGGAAGTTTTCAAGTGTCAAGAGAAGAGGTGATATATGTGATCAAGAAAGAGTGCAAGGTCAAATGTTGGGGATGCCCCCGTGGTTCATCCAAGCATATTTTTAGAATACTCAAGCATCTAAGCTTGGGGATGCCCAAGGCATCCCCTTCTTCATCAACTATCTATCAGGTCACTTCTCGTGAAACTATATTTTTATTCGGTCAGATCATATGAAGTTTACTTGGAGCATATGTTTGTTTTTCCTTTGTTTTCCTTTGTTTTCTTTGTATTTACTTGTTGCAATAATATAGTTGGATCCTATCATTCCTTGTTTGGGAGAGATACGCGCTCCACTTTTTCGTTTGAATACTTGATATGCTAGTATTCTTAGTTTTTCTTCTAGTTACTGCAAAAATTCCTGTTCATCTCTTCCTTTCATCGCATCTCTTATTCAGAGATGTTAGTTTTAGTAGTGTTATGTGAGTACTCTCATGTTTTCTTGCTGTAGCATTTAGAGAGTTTTTTTAAAGCATGATTTTTATGGTGCTTGTTGGGAAAACAAACTGCTGCTTGACGTAGAATTTTAACGGTCCAAGTAGAAGCTTGTATAGACTATGGCTTGAACTTTTTCATATCATGATAGATGTTATTTAGTTATTAAGTAACATGATTGTCCTTGAATAGCTGATAGTGTTTAATGTGTCATTGAAAGAATCATGAGTTGTTCTTGTCATATTGAAGCATAAATCTGTGGTGTTCTCCTTTGGATGTTTTATTTGGTTGACCGGGCGCATGCTCACACCATGTTTATGACTATGAACCAGTCACGAATAGCCTCTATGATCATTTAGTTTTTGAACTTGTGGTACCACTTATGCTTTAATTAATGATGTTTATGTCGCTATGCATGATTATGGCTCTTATGCTCTCTTGATTCAGTCTTTTGCTAGCCTCCACTTGTATTGAGTATAGCATATACTCATGCATACAACTCCCTTAAACCAAAGTTTTCCCATTGTGTCCACCATACCTACATACATGTGGTATTTAACCGCCACTCCAAAGTAAATTTCTCATGTGTTACCTTTAAAACTTTCAAAATTACTCCGGTTTTGTGCTCCTGTTTTAGCTCATGAGGACGTAAGTAGAGAATCTTTATCTCACTTGTTGATTGGACTTTCACACCTTGGACTAGTGTCTTCATCCGCTTATCCAATGATAGAAGAGCTGGCAGCGGGGTGCCCAGCCCTAAATTAATAACACAAATTCTCTTCACTATTTTTGCCCCTGATTTATCAGTCAAAGCATAATTGTGTAAACAAAAGAGAAAGGGGGATGACCTTCTACCCAAATGCGTCCTTCTATGGGAGCCGCTCTTGTGAAATCTAGTTGGCTTGTGACGTACTGTATTTTCTGTTTACCATTCGTTGACATAAGCATACACCTCTATTAAAATATAGACACTCCTCCACTGTATGTGATTGTTGGCAGGCACCTGAGGATTCGGTTAGCCATGGTTTGTGAAAGATGGTTGGGAGGAGTGTCAAGTTTTTATACCTCTGTTTAATAAAATAAAAGCTCTAGCACATGAGTGATCCATGCTTCCCTCTGTGAAGGACCTTTCTTTTACTTTTATGTTGAGTCTCCATCTTCTAACTTTATGCACAGTTGAGAGAGCATTTTTGACATTCTGAGTTTTATGTGCATTTGTCCCAGAAACATTATTAATTGATTCATGATTTGTTATTGCTTGTCTCTAATTATTTGTTCTAGTCTTCCTCATGAACTTTGAAGGTGTCTTGGCATTTATGTTTTGCCCCACTCTTAAGGACTAGCGAAATATCACTTTGACATGCTTTCTCTATACTTGAAACAAACGTATATCTTTCTTTGCATTGTTATTCATGATCTTTTATTTGAGTTACTTCTCATGATGCAAAGTGATTGCTATGCTTTATTATTAAAGTTTAATTTATCATGTTTGTGGTGAAGTTCTATGATCTCAGCTTACTTATGCGTTTACATATTGATGATCAAGTTTATGTTGGTAGCATGTCACCTCAGAAATTATTGTGTTTTCATCGTTTACCTACTCGAGGACGAGTAGGAACTAAGCTTGGGGATGTTGATACGTCATAAACGTATGCTTTGATGTTCCATGTTGTTTTCTTATTGTTTCCCACATGTTTTCTATACACTTTATGTCATTTTTATCGATTTTCCGGACTAACCTATTGACAAGATGCCACAGAGCCAGTTCCCTGTATTCTGCTGTTTTTAGTTTCAGAAAAGTTGTTCTGGAAATATTCTCGGAATTGGAAAATTCTAAGCCCGGAAGTCTTAGAAATTCCGGAGGTTCCACAGAGTCCCGAAGAGACCCGGAGGGGGCTCAGGGGGACCACACCATAGGGTGTCGTGGCCCCCCTGGTCGTGCCACGGGGTGGTGTGGGGCCCCTGAGCCGCCACCGCCTCTGCCCTTTCGCCTTTTTATTCCCCCCGAGACATAAACCCTAAAAGGATCCCACTTTTACCCGAGAAACACCTGAGGCCGCCGTCACCGTCATCCCGAGATCAGGAGGGTTTGGGAGCTCTCCCCGGCACCCTGCCGGAGGGGGAAATCATCACCGGAGGGGTCTACACCACCATGCCCTTCTCCGAAGTGATGCGTGAGTAGTTCATCCCTGGACTACGGGTCCATAGCAGTAGCTAGATGGTCGTTCTCTCCACTTTGTGCCTCCTGTTTAGATCTTGTGAGCTTCCTAACATGATCAAGATCGTCTTTATGTAATGCTACATGTTGTGTTTGGTGGGATCTTATGAATGTTGAATGCTATGTCTTCCAATTATCATTCTATCATGTTATCTTCATGCTTATGTTATTTATGATCTTGCATGCTCTCCGTTGTTAGTAGATGTTCTGGCCAAGTAGATGCTAGTAACTCCAAGAGGGAGTATTTATGCTCGATAGTGGGTTCATACCTCATTTTGATCTGTGCGCGAGTGACAGAAATGTGACAGATGGATGATGTGTTGTTGCCATTTGGAAGAAAACAACAATGCTTTGTGTAAGGATGATGTTATTGTTTACATTACACACTTTGCTTACTACGATCATCTGTTGCTTGCAACTTAATACCCAACGTTTGTTCGGACGATATTCGAAGGGTGGATTTTTAGTCATAGATGCAGTTGGATAACGGTCTATGTATCTTATTGTAATGCCCGCATGAATCACATAGTAATACTTATGTCTGGCATATGCACTACTGTGCAGCCTTCATTTCTGTCAATTGCCCAGCTGTAATTTGTTCACCACACATGTTATTTATCTTTCTCGGAGAGATACCACTAGTGAACTGTGGACCCCGGTCCTTTTTCCTCATACTGATAAACACCTATTGCTTTCATACTGCTCTCATACTGTTCCTACTGTTTTCCACACCATACATTTAACTTCTTTGTGTTCAGAAAAAATGGTGAGATTGACAACCTCACTGCTTCGTTTGGGAAAATGATTTGATTGTGTTGTGCAGGTTCCACGTTGCTTCTGAACCGGTAGTGAGCCCTGCCATCTCAGATGCTTCACCTTCTGAAGATACTCCTTCCTCCTACTGGTCGATTCAACCTTGGTTTCTTTTCTGAGGGAAACTTGATGCTACACTCTTCATACCTTCCTCTTGGGGTCTCCCAACGAACGTGTGTCTACACGCATCAAGGGCAAAGTTTTATTTGATATCGGTGCCACCACATCTTTCAACTCCAGTCATTTCGTGGATAAATATGGGGTAAGGTGTTCGCCGTTAGAATACCGTCTTACCGTTATGGCGGCGGGATGTACGCTCTTAGTTACGCATGCGAGGCTATAACAAGTCATTATGATCTGTGGTTGCACATACTATGCAGATCTTTTTGTTATTCCTTTGGAGAATATTGATGTCGTTCTGGGAATGGATTGGATGACGGAATACGGAGCTCTAATTGACTGCGAAGAGAAAACAGTTTCTCTCAAGAAGCCTGGAGGAGGAAGAGTTACCTACCAAGAAGATAAGCATACCCATGTGGAGGTTGAACTTCAACCCAACTCACTCAATGAAGCTAAGTTGGAAGATATACCAGTGGTTAATGAGTTTCCAGATGTATTTCTAGCAGGATTACCGGGAATGCCATCGAGCAGAGAGATAGATTTCACCGTTGACTTGATACCAAGTACATCACCTATTGCTCAGGAACCTTACAAGATGGGTCCTAAATAATTAAAGGAACTCAAAGAACAGTTCGATGAACTGGAAAGTAAGGAATTCATCAGAGAAGTGTATCACCATGGAGATCACCAGTTATATTCGTGGACAAGAGAGATGGGGGTAGAAGAATGTGTGGTGATTTTAGAAATCTGAACAATGTCACCATCAAAAACAAGTATCCATTACCAAGAATCCAAGATTTTTTTGATCAAGTCCACGGGGCTGGAGTGTTCTCCAAGATCGATCTCTGTTCGGGATACCATCAGATTAAAATCAAGTTAGAAGATGTACCCAAAAACAACATTTGTTTCAAGATATGGACATCATGAGTATTTGGTTGTTCCTTTTGAACTGACCAATGCACCAGCTATTTTCATGAACTTGATGAACAAGATCTTTGTGCCATATTTGGACAAGTTCGTGATCGTATTCATAGATGATATTCTGATCTATTCAAAGAACAAAGAAGACCATGCTAAGCATTTGAGGATATCATTACAAGTTCTGAGGGAACATCAGTTGTATGCTAAAGTCAGTAAGTGCGAGTTTTGGTTGGATCAAGTGGAATTTCTTGTAGAAGTCATCAGTAAGGAAGGTATCGAAGTGAATCTGGACAAAGTACAATCAGTTCTGGATTGTAAAGCACCAACCAATGTCAAGGAAGCTCGAGGGTTTCTCGGAATGGCCGGTTACTATCGAAGATTCATAGAAGGATTTTCTAAGATAGCAGGGCCAATGACCAACTTGTTAAGGAAAAATACTCCTTTTGTATGGACAGATAAGTGTGAAGCTAGTTTCCAGGAGTTGAAGAAACGATTGACAACTAGCACCAATCCTAGCAGTGCCTGAACCAGGCAAGGATTACATAGTATATTGTGATGCATCCAAGAATGGATTAGGTTGTGTAATCGTGCAAGACCGTAAGGTAATAGCCTATGGTTCTAGACAGCTCAAACCTCATGAAGTCAATTATCCAACTCATGACCTAGAGTTGGCAGCAGTTGTTTTTTTTCTTTGAAAAGATGGAGGTCATTTTTCTATGGAGCAAAGTGTGAGTTATACACAAACCATAAAAGTCTCAAATACTTCTTTACTTAGAAATAATTGAATATGGGTCAAAGAAGATGGTTAGAGTTGATCAAAGATTATCATCTTACCATCAATTACACCCCTAGAAAAGCCAATGTTGTAGCCCGGGTGGAGGAGCCACCAGGGAAGGCGCCTCGCCAGGAGTCCACCCAGGAGCACCGTGGGTGGACGAGGGGCCCCATGTGGAGGGAGGAAGGCCAGTGTACGCCGTGCAGAGAGCAATCAGCCCGATCTGGGTCGGAGCAAGACTGACGCCGCAACGTGGCGCAGGCAAGGGGCGAGCTGTCCCCCGATGTAGATTGGTCATACCACCTAGTTTCCACAGGCGGCACGTGTCCTCACCCCGGATCGCATGCATCAGGACAGGTGTGGCGGTACCTCTAGATAAAAGGAAGACTCTGGTCCAAGAGAGAAGGGGATGAATCAAGAGGCAAGAAGTAAGAAGTAGAGAAAGAGAAGAGGGGGAGGAGAGAAGTAGCTAGAGCCCCCGGGATGCACTCTGCTCTCAGAGCCCTTCATCAGATCTACCGTTGTAATCCGCTCATAAACTATTATTCCAGATCATACATGCAGGATGTAGAGATCCATCTCACAATGGCTTGAACCTAGGTAAAAACTGTGTCCGTGTGCCTTGTGTCGTGCCCATTTTTTACTTCACCTGAGTAGAGTCGGAAGCAGTAATCTTCTCCATCCTTTCTGCAAAACAAATCGGGGAGTGGATGGTGGTCTCTCCCGGTGTCCGCATTTCGACACGCGATATCTTGCGGGCCAGGTGGGGGCGCGCAAGATTTTCTTCGCTCAAGCGTCGGAAGAGCCTCTTCCCCATGGGGAAGATGGTGGAAGGACAGAAGCTCAGAAAGAAGACCTCGAGGGATAGGATCTCGCTCAGTGTGCACGATCCCTCCGAGGCGTTGGCTGCGGCCAGCGCCTTGATGGATTTCCCGCCCCCGCATGGAATTCTGGACCACGAGATGTGAGCTCTCGGATCGTCCTCCTGCTGGAGGCCACGCAGCCACCGGCGGCGAAGGCATCCAAGCTACCTACCGGTGAAACGGGGCCGCTGGAAACAACATTCTGGGCCCCTGTTCTACTGCCAAAGGTGTCGGGCCGCGGGCATCCCCCACGGTCTGACCGATGACTAGATCTTGTGTGTGCTGGAGGTGGCCCATGGCCTCCTCTGTCGACCAAGACCTCTCCCTCAGACCGGGAATTTAGTTCAGGGCCAGGCGTGGGGACACGAAAGTGTAAGTTTCAGGAGGTACCTCAAATCACGAAGCTAGTTCCCCTTGGCAACAATGCCCGTCGCCGCCTGGGGTGGGCATCCCCAGGTTTAGATTCTTGGTACTTCTTTAATATATCAGTGGGGTGTCCCTTCTAGATCTTCTTTCATCTTCCTCTCTCATGACACTTAAGAACTTCCTTCACACAAAACATCTCATAAACTTCATTAGAGGGGTTAATACTTATTGAAATAAATCCACTTGGGTACTTGATGCGTGTGTAACACACGTTCTTTAGGAACCCCCAAGAGGAAGGTATGAAGAGCACAGTAGCAAATTTCCCTCCGAAAGAAACCAAGGTTGAATCAACTAGTATGAAGACAAGAAATCTCTGAAGGTTGATGCAGCTGAGGTGGCAGGGCGCACTACCGGTTCAGCAGCAACGTGGAACCTACACAACACAAACAATTCACTTTGCCCCAACGAAGCAGTGAGGTTGTCAATCTCATATGTTTTACTGATAACAAAGAGGTTAAATGTATGGTGTGGAAACCAGTATGAGAATAGTAGCAGCAGTGTGAAAACAATGGAAGCAGTGTGTATTATAAGAATGAGAAAATGAACCGGGGTCCACAGTTCACTAGAGGTGTCTCTCCATAAAAGATAGCTAACATGTGTGGTGAACAAATTACAGCTAGGCAATTGACAGATAATGAAACATGCATGAGATTCATGCGGGCATTACAACATAATACATAGATTGTCATCCAACTACATCTATGACTAATAATCCACCCTTCGAATATCATCCGAAATAATGTTGGGTATTAAGTTGCAAGCAACGGATAATCACAGTAAGCAATGTGTGTAATGTAAACAATGTAAACATCGTAGTTTTCTCCCTAACGACAACAGCACATCTTCCATCCGTCACGTTTCTATCACTCGAGCATAGATGCAAAGCAGGCATGAACCAACTATCGAGCATAAATACTCCCTCTTGGAGTCACTAGCATCTACTTGGTCAGAGCATCTACTAACAACGGAGAGAATGCAAGATCATAAATAACATACACATGAAGATAACATGATAGATTGATAATCAAAAGACATAGCATTCAATAATCATCGGATCCTAGCAAACACAACATGTAGCATTACATATAGATTATCTCGATCATGTGAGGCAGCTCACGAGATCCAAACACGAGGTATAAAGTGGAGAGGACAACCATATAGCTACTTCTATGGACCCGTAGTCCAGGGATGAACTACTCACACATCACTCCGGAGGCGGGCATGGTGGTGTAGACCCCTCCGGTGATGAATTTCCCTCCCAGCAGGGTGCCGAGGAGAGCTCTAGAACCCTCCCGATCTCTTGTTGACGATGACGGCGGCCTCATGTGTTTCTCGGGAAAAAGTGGTATATGTCTAGGGTTGACGTATCGGGGGAATAAATAGCGATGGCGGTGGCTTCCCGAGGGGCCCACACCACCCCAGGCGCGGCCAGGGGGTGCGCCGCCCTATGGTGTGGCTCCCTTGTGGCCCCCCTCTGGGCCTCTTCGGGACTTCGTGGAACCTTTGGGAATTCTAAGACTTCCGTGCTTCGAATTTTCCAACTCCGAGAATATTTCCATAACAACTTTTATAAAACTAAGAACAGCAGAAAACAGGGAACTGACTATGTGGCATCTTGTCAATAGGTTAGTCCCGGGAAATCGATAAAAATGACATAAAGTGTAAGGAAAACATGTAGCATAAGGTATGAAAACAACATGGAACATCATAAATTATAGATACATTTATGACATATCAACATCCCCAAGCTTAGTTCCTACTCATCCTCGAGTAGGTAAATGACAAAACAAATAATTTCTGAGGTGACATGCTACCAACATAAACTTGATCATCATAGTAATGTAAAAGCATGTAAACTAGGATCAAATGAATAAAGGTTGTGGTTTATTGTTGACATCAAATAGAATAATGTATAAACCATTAGGAAAAATAAAGTAAAAACTTTCAATGAATCAATACTAATAGACAATCCACTATGCAAAGTATATTAAAGATGATTTTAGCTTCAAGAACAACAATATAATCATCCAAGGCATCAAACTCTGACAACAACTCCTGTTAGGATCAAGTCAAGTGACAACAATATGCACGTAGGAAAATCATTCAAATAATTGTGCACTCAAAACGAGCAAGTGTTCTATATTGGTTCCTGGCACCAGGATGTTGTGGCTAAAAGAACATTATGGGGGGTTTGGATGGTCAATGGAAGAAAGTCTCACACAATTGAAAGTGATCATTAGACAAGAGAAAGTATTATAATCGATGTTATGCAAGGAGTAGTGATTTCCGCACAACAGATGCACATAGAGCTATAAGTGTATGAAAGCTCTCCAATGGAACTAGTGGGGGTGCATCCAACTCGCTTGCTCACGAAGACCTAGAGCTCTTTTGAGGAGGCTCATCATTGGAATATACAAGCCAAGTTCTATAATGTAAATTCCCCCACATAGTTATGAAAGTCATAATATGAAAACTCTCTCCAAACTGAAGTAATGACGCTAAACAAGCACAATGGTGGAATAAATAATAGTATTGTTGCCCCCTCTCTCTTTATTTTCTCTCTTTTGCCCTTTATTTCTTTTTTTCTTTTTTGTGTGTTTTCTCTTTTTTTTCTTGATATATAACCCCACTGGTAGGGGCAACACTCTATTTTACAATGAATCAACACACTTTTAGTACTCATAAATAAAACTAAAATATCTCTTATGTAAATAAAACTAAATTTTCCTGCCAGTGTAGCAGTATGCAAAAATAACAATGAATCGTGACAAGTAACATAATGATGATGGATGTTGTATGGCAATATATCTCGGAATGGCTATGGAAGTTCCATGGTAGGTAGGTATGGTGGCTGTTTTGAGGAAGATAAATTTTGGCTTATCTGTAGAAGAACAGAATTCTCCCATGGGGTTTGGATACACTGGCGAAGTTTGCACCAACTCTCAATGTGAGAATGAGCAATTCCCAATACCGAAGAGGCCAGCAAATATGGATGATGGAAGTGCCAGAAAACCGCAACATAGAAATCGCAAGTTAAACGATTCCAAATAAAATCATGATCTCACAAGGCAGAATGAAAATCACTCCAAGAGGGTCCGTGGCAGTGACAAGTCACTGTTAGCTACCCCGACCGTAGCGTGTAACAAAAATCCGTTACGATTGCTATCAGCAAAGGAAGTCAGATACCATTATCCTATCAACTGGTTATTTGAGTGTGGCATAGTTTCAAGCTTTTGGACCAACCATTAATTCTTTTTACTATACTAGACCAGAAAATTTATCATTAAGCATATTTAATATCTCAAAACAACAGCAAATAATCAAGTGAAACAGTTTAGTGATCTACAAGAATATGCAAGCTTTTTCGTTATACCATCTATCACACGTAGAATTTTCTAGTTCCATAAAACACCAAAAAACAAAAACTTTCCAAGAGATATAGAAACAAGACAAGACATTACTAACACAACTCTATAAAAACTAACAGCTGTGAATAAGAGATGCAAGAAAAACAGGAGCTAAACATGAATTTTGCAGCAGCTAGAAGAAAAACTAAGAATACGAGCATAGTAAGTATTCAAATGAAAAGGTCGAGCGTGTCTCTCTCCCACGCAAAGAATGCTAGTGTCCAACTATATTATTTCAGAAAGGAAAGCAAAATAAAACAAAATAAAAACAAATAGATGCTCCAAGTAAACTTCATATGATGTGACCGAATAAAAATATAGTTTCACTAGAAGTGACCTGATAAATTGTTGATGAAGAACGGTATGCCTTGGGCATCCCCAAGCTTAGATGACTGAGTGTTCTTAGAATTTTCTAGGATGAACCACGGGGGAATACCCAAGATTTTACCTTGCACTCTTGTCGATCACATTATATTACCCTCTTCTCTTGACCCTTGAAAACTTCCTTCACACCACACTCAAAGAGTAATTCACATTAGAGGGTTAGTGCAACAATCAAAAATTCATGGGTTCTGCAAGGGAACAATTTATATTGATACTTTTAAACATTAGCTACATCCAATGATGTTTCTTGAAGCAAAGAAATCCACTTGACATTGTAGAAAAGCAAATGCAAGAAAAATGGCAGAATCTGCCAAAACCAGAACAGTATCTAAATACTAATTATTTCGGGGCACTTATGTTGCTCACATCGAAAAACTTAAAGAACGAAAAAGTTTTAGAATTAGCTGAGGAATAAGCACAAAAATTTTCAGGTCATTCTGATCTTTCTGGATTTTATACGAATATTTACGGTGGACAGCAGAAATCTGTTTCCTGCGCAGAAATCCAAAACCAACTCCAACTTTCGTTAGAAACTTCACTTAGAACAAGTAAAACATGAAAATAAAGATTCAAAGGAGTTGCTACAGAAGTATACAACCCTTGACTCAAAGAAAACGGATAAAAACAAATCAGAAAATAAAACCATTGGTTATCTCCCAAGAAGTGCTTTTCTTTAACGTCTCTTAGCTAGGCCCAGAAAGGTGGATTCACGTAGATGTGCACATAAGAAATATGAATTGAAGCAAAAGAGAGCATCAATAATCAAGTATAAAACAAATTTGAGTCTAACCCACTTCCTATGCATAGGAATCTTGTAAAGAAATAAATTAAAGAAGCTCAAACTAGAAATCATGGGAAAGTAGAACAAGAGCAACTTCAAAACTTTCAACAAAAAGAGAGGTGTTTTAGTAACATGAAAATTTATACAACCATATTTTCTTATCTAATAATAATTTTCAGTAGCATCATGAACAAACTCAACAACATAATTATCACATAAAGCATGTTTTTCATGGTCTAAAAGCACACAATTCATATCAAGCTCAAAAATAGTGGGTTCAAAATTTAAAACCAGCTCCTCTTTTTTTCCACTTTTATTAATATCATAACGAGATGATTGGTCACTCTTAAAAGGTATAGGAAACATTATAGAAATCCTATTTTCAGTACAATTATAATTTATATCATCAAGTAACATAGGACCATCATCTAGAGCATTATCATATAAATTTTCTAAACAAACTTCCTCATTATCATGCATATCAATAGTTAGAATAAATAGAGGATTCTCATAGGATTTACCAAAGTAGAATGGATTATCATAAATAGAAGTAGCAATATCATTCTCACAAGTTTCATGCATCATAGTATCAAGGTCACAAGTATAGCAAGTATCAATTTCATCAAAAAAGGATATTTCAAAAGAATCAATGGGATCATCACAACTATGAGTTAAAGAGTTACTCTCATTGGGAGGTAGACATGGGTAGCTACTCCATTCCTCCTCCTCTTGATCATCACTCTCCTTCTCTTTTTCATCCAATGAGCTTCCAGATTCAGCAGTTTCTTCTTCCAATGTTTCTTGCAAGGCATTAGTCTCCTCCTTTGGGGGAGAGCATCTATTAAGATATTTAATAATGTAGTAATTACAATACTTGTAATTATCAAAGAAATATTCAAGTATAGCATAAATCTCGTATTTATAACGTGCATCATCAATATTTTCAAGCAAATAAGCAATTTTGAATGCACCCTTCCAAGCAATAAATTCCTCAATTTGTTCCACATCATCAAAGTCGTAATTTCTCTTAGCATAAGAACATATGGTAACATCATCATTATACTCACATTGAAAATTTAGGTGTTTATACCTCCTAAAACAACAAGATTTATCAAAACAATAAGTAACATTATAAGTAGAGCACAAGTTTTTATCATAGTCATGCAATTTATTAATTTTCTCCCATAAGTGTAACCCTTTTTGTGACAAGCGGTATTCCTTATAATATTTTTGTTGTTCATCCGTGAACCCACCTTGCCAATAAGATCTAGTTTCAAAGATATCAAACATTGATAGCAAGCATGATAAAGCAAGTAAGAAGCAAAACAATAAAAAGGTAAAAATGATTGGAGGTGAGAGACTCCCCTTGCAGAAATTCTCTTCCTCCCCGGCAACGGTGCCATAAATTATCTTGATTCGCGTGTAACACGTTCGTTGGGAAACCCCAAGAGGAAGGTATGAAGAGCACAATAGCAAGTTTCCCTCAAAAATAAACCAAGTTTGGATCGATCAGTAGGAGGACAATCAATTTCTGAAGGTTGATGCAGCTGAGCTGGCAGGGCGCACTACCGGTTCAGCACCAACGTGGAACCTACACAACACAAACAAATCACTTTTCCCCAACGAAGCAGTGAGGTTGTCAATCTCACCGGTTTTGTTGAACACAAAGAGGTTAAATGTATGATGTCAAAAACAGTAGGAAAATAGTAGGAACACTATGAGAGCAGTATGAAAGCAGTAGATGTTTTATCAGTATGAGGAAAAGGGACCGGGGTCCAAATTTCACTAGTGGTTTCTCTCCAAGAAAGATAAATAACATGTTTGGTAAAAAAATTACAACTGGGCAATTGACAGAAATGAAGGCTGCACCGTAGTGCATATGCAAGACATAAAGATTACTACGTGATTCATGCGGGCATTACAACAAGATACATAGACCGTTATCCAACTGCATCTATGACTAAAAATCCACCCTTCGAATATCATTCGAACAAATGTTGGGTATTAAGTTGCAAGCAACAGATAATCGCAGTAAGCAAAGTGTGTAATGTAAACAATAACATCATCCTTAGACAAAGCATTGTTGTTTTCTCCCTAATGGCAACATCACATCCTCCATCTGTCACGTTTATGTCACTCGAGCACAGATGAAAAGGAGGCATGAACCCACTATCGAGCATAAATACTCCCTCTTGGAGTTACTAGCATCTACTTGGCCAGAGCATCTACTAACAACGGAGAGCTTGCAGGATCGTAAATAACATATGCATGAATATAACATGATAGATTGATAATCAGAAGACATAGAATTCAACGTTCATGAGATCCTAGCAAACACAACATGTAGCATTACATAAAGATTATCTTGATCATGATAGGCAGCTCACAAGATCTAAACATGAGGCACAAAGTGGAGAGAACGACCATCTAGCTACTTCTATGGACCCGTAGTCCAGGGATGAACTACTCACGCATCACTTAGGATTAGGGCATCGTGGTGTAGACCCCTCCGGTGATGATTTCCCCCTCCGGCAGGGTGCCGGGGAGAGCTCCAGAACCCTCCCGATCTCGGGATGACGGTTACGGCGGCCTCGGGTATTTCTCGGTAAAAGGTGGGATATCTTTAGGGTTTACGCCTTGGGGGAATAAATAAGCGAAAGGTCAGAGGCGGTGGAGGCTCAAGGGCCCCACACCATCCCTGGCACGGCCAAGGGGGGCCGCGCCACCCTATGGTGTGGGCCCCCTGAGGCAACCCTCCGGGTCTCTTAGGGACTCCGTGGAACCTCCCGGATTTCTAATACTTCCGGGCTTCAAATTTTCCAATTCCGCGAATATTTCCAGAACAACTTTTCTGAAACTAAAAACAACAGAAAACAGGGAACTGGCTCTATGGCATCTTGTCAATAGGTTAGTCCGGAAAATCAATAAAAATGACATAAAGTGTATAGCAAACATGTGGGAAACAATAAGGAAACAACATGGAACATCAGAAATTAAGGATACGTTTATGACGTATCAACATCCCCAAGCTTAGTTCCTACTCGTCCTCGAGTAGGTAAACAATAAAAACAGAATAATTTCTGAGGTGACATGCTACCAACATAAACTTGATCATCAATAATGTAAAAGCATAAGTAAGTTGAGATCATAGAACGTCAACACAAGCATGATAAATAAAACTTTAATAATAAAGCATAGTAATCAGTTTGCATCATGAGAAGTAACTCAAATAAAAGATCATGAATAACAATGCAAAGAAAGATATACATTTGTTTCAAGTATAGAGAAAGAATGTCAAAGTGATATTTCGCTAGTCCTTAAGAGTGGGGCAAAACATAAATGCCAGGACACCTTCAAAGTTCATGAGGAAGACTAGAACAAATAATTGGAGAACAAGCAATAACATGTAACATCCCTGATTTTTGGAAAACTCAAAAATCACAAAAATTTGAAATTTTTTGTTTTCATGTTATACAAGTCACCAAGAACCAATTGAGAAGCAAGAAACAAAAAGGAATAATACATAATTCAATGAAAATGAGTTTGCCAATCCAATTATGCCTTGTTCCTTAAACTCAAAAACCTTTTTCAAAAATAAATTTATTATTACATAAAGGAAATATCTTTTTATTAACAAACCTTCACCAAAAATGTTTACAACTCCAATATTAATCTGAAGATATTTTATGGCATCAAAAATCAAAGATTTATAACCCTTAATAAAGTTCTAGGCCTTAAAAGTATTTGATGAGAATAAAATTATTAATAATAACCTTTAGTTGTTATTCCAAGTTTTAAACATAAAGTGATATTCATAAAATGTTTTGATTTGAAAATAACATAAAATAGGTGTTGAAAACAATATTAAAGCTTGAGGAGTTTTCTAAATTTTTTTTAAGCCACTTTTATATTTATTTAATTTACTATTTTAAAAATGGAATTAAGTTACTATTAGTAAATCACTGATATGTTAAAATTATAAAATATGAAAATGGTTTCAAAATGACTTCTAAAAATAGTATTTGACATGTATAATGTCTCTAAAATTTTATTTAATCAAAAACCTCATTTTATTATTTTTATATTTTAAAAATTGTATTAAGTACTATTAGTGAATTAATTATATTTTCAAAACATAAAAGAGATGAAAACTCTTTGAAATGGTTTTGGAAAATAGTATTTGATCTTTATAAAGCCACTGGAATTATATTTGACTAATAATTGTATTTTATAATTTTCTAAATTAAAAATCACATTAAGCTCTATTAAGGACTTATTACAATTTTCAAAATTCAAAAAAATAAAATATGTTGAAATGGTACAAAAATGATATTGTTTGAAAGCTCTTGACATTTCATGATTTTAGAATTTTATTTGAGGTTGTTTTGATTTTTAAAACAGAAGATATAAAATAAAGAAGAAAACAGGAAATAAAAAAAAAAATGCTGACGTCATCAATGACATCATCCCGTCTTCAACCTCTAGTAACGGAGGAACTGCCGTTTCTATAGCCTTGATTTCGCGGGTTTATGGCATTTAAACCCTCCACCGAGCCTTCCAATTTATAGCCCATTGCCTCCTCTCCATTTCCCCTCTCCTCCCCCTCCGTTTCGTGCCCCAAAGTAAGAGTATTTTCTCGCCGGAGTTCGTCCGCCCCGCCGCCGTGTATTCCCGATTCCGGCAAGGTGAGCACCTACCCGAGGGCGAGATCCCTTCCATCCGTCTCCCCTAGACCTCATGATGCTCCCTGACCCTTTTCCCCACTCGTGTGTGCAGAGGAGAAACGGTGTTGAGCTCGTCGGAGCTGTTTGCTGCCGCCGCGACGAGGATCTACACCGCGCCGGCGATTGGAGCACCACCGGAGTCAACGGTGGCCACCATCGAGTTCAGGGCGTCTACCTGCCCCTCCTGGACCACTCCCCGAGCTCGGAGATTGCCTGTACCGCCCGCGCCATCAAATTCCCGAGCCGCCGGCCGCCGCGCTGCCATTTCCGGCCACTCTTCCGCCGGTGACTGAACCCTAGCCCCCCTGCGCCGTTCGATCCAGATCGGAAGGCCTGGATTTAAACACTTTGCGAACCGGTATCGTCCAACCACAGTGCGCCACGTAGACGCCCAGTCAGCAGGACGTTAAGTAATTATCCACCGCTCGGAGCAGCGTGTAACCAGCCCAAGCCCACTTCCTGTCCACCACACCGCGCGGCAGATAGACATTTTCGGCCCAGCCTGTCTTTGGATTTTATTCCGAATAAAAATAGAATGGAATTTTTGCAGAAAAGCCCCTGCATCTTAGATCTATCATAACTTTTGATCCATAAGCCCAAATTTAACAAACTTGAAATTTTTGGAATTAGCACCACATGTAGAAACTTTTGGCTTTGGCCAAATTTAGAATTGACCATTTAAATATTGTTCAATTTCAAATATGATTGTTTGATGAATTTTGGCATAATTTAAATTCTAAAAATCCAAAAATTGCAAATAAAATATATTTGAAAACCTTAGAATGTGTACTTTCATATCCTCTGTCCCAAAATAATATTTGAACAAATTAAAATGAATTTAGAATTAAGTTGTCTATTTGAGTATTTTTGACATAGATTAATTTCTATAAATATTTTCAATATAGTTCCTTTTGCAAAATTGCTCCATTTGATAACCTTGAACCAGAAACAACCTTGCCCAACCATTTTGGACACATATGAGCCATACCCATGTATTTTAGGCCAAGTTATCACACACATGTTTCACACCATATTAAAAATGACTTAGGAAATATTTTGCTTAAGTGGTTCTATGTGTGTATGGCTATATGAAACCAAGGCTAAGTCCTTAGTGAAGTTTCAACTTATAAATATCCAACAAATGAACCTAAAAACACTTGTTCAAATGTTTCCATCAACTTTTTGTCTCCCCATGCTTGCTTCAAGATTTCACCAAGTTGGGATCTGTGAGAACCATGAAGTGCAATGGAGGACTTAACCATCTAGAGATTTTTCAACATGAAGATAGAAGACCAATGAAGGACTTAGCAAATAAAACAAACTTCAGAAGAATCTCCAAGAAGTGGAAGCACTTAGAAGAAAACCAGAGAAACTTCCAGAAGACTAACCCCCTTTCTCTAAGTCTTTTTCCTTCCCTTTTCTATTCTTCTCCTTTCAACTTGATGGCAACATGAAGAGCAACAAGGAAGATCATTGAAGAAATGACTTAGGATCCACAGCAATCTGAAGTATACTCCATCAAGTGCAAGTGCATGAAGAAACGAAGAAGAAGACTCACCTCTCCCATTCCATCCTCTTGTCTCATTTCTCCCCCATTTTGACTTAGTGATATTTTCACATTTGTTGGGAAACAACTAGTGAGAAAACCATGAAGACTATCAAGACCAAGAGAAGCACCACACCATGGAAAGAAACAACTTAGATGGCATGAGGATGATCTTCAAGAAGGCAATCACATGAGGACTAGAAGGAATCCATACAAGTTGAAGAATAACAAGTTATTTTTGTCCAACCATTGACCCAAATGGAAAACCCAAGACTTAGTAGTATTTTCCCTTTGATGATGTAGTTAGTAGACCTACCCTAACCACAATGGAAAATACTAACATAGTCACTCAAATATTTTTGAAGGTGAATATGACCAAGTGTTTGCATGTATTACTTTAGTTGAAGAAGTAATATGTTTATTCTAAGTGAACCCTTGGAACTTCCTCTACAAGTATGGTTATAATAAAGTTAGTTTTCTACAAAGTCAACCTAGCCCATCTCAAGTAAACCCTTGGAAATTCCTTAACATATGGAACCAAGAAAGAATGAATCTTTCAAACTCAAACTTTGAACTTGTCCTAGCCAACTTGGTCCAACTCCTTTGTTATGTTATTTTCTCTGTTTGCTTTCTCCACTTATGTGTTTGATTGCTAGGATGCTTGTTTATTTTTTTATTGTGTTTTCAATGAATAGATTTGTACGGAGAGCAACGATCTTTTGTGAAGAGAGTGTGAATTCTTCACCAACTTCAACAAGGCAAGTAACACATCATAAACTACCCATTATTTTCTATATGCATTAGTTGATTCTGAGTAGTATGCATGATAGGAAATTTTAATAAGTTATATTATGCTATGCTATATCCTAGTAGTGTGTAGCCATCCTTATACCTTGTTATTTTGATGCCTTGGTACTTATTTAGATGCTTTGCCATGCTACAAAATTTGTTTTACTAGATGTTGAGGAAAAATTCTAAGTATAACTAATGAATGAACCACCTGGGTGGAAGTGGTAAGACTGATTTATGTTGAGTGTTGCCTCAGGGCCCTTATCTAAGGGTTATTCCACTTGAGGTTGTCACTTGAGGATGGCCACCCAGGAACAAAGAGATTACTATGTCCCTCTAAATCTAGTAGCTTCCCGTGCAACCTTTAGTCATATGGGCTCTGTCTTGATCAACTAAGTTGAATGAACTCACTAGGCTTACCAGCAGATGTAGCATAATTATAGGTGGAACGGGTAAGCCAAACGGTGGTGGAATTTCTTCTGAAAGATCTCGTCTCAATCTTATCCTTTCCTTAATGCACTCAGGGTGTATAGGATGTTTGGGCTGATTTGAGTCTGAAGGTGAAAGTGCACAAACTCTGCAGAGTCAACAAACTAAGATCTTAGCCGTGTCCCGGTTATGGACAACTATGAGCAGCTGGACAAGGATTGACGGAAGAATCTCATCACCAATTTCAATAAGTAAAATTTTGACCAAGTGAACAGTATTGTGGTGCTTGGATCTTAATCCAATGTTACCACCCTTTTGAAAAGAAAAGTTGGTTTTACAAAAGTGATAGGAGAAAACTGGCTTTATGCAAAACTTAGCCAAAACTCCACTCAGCCAAATAAGCATGTAGTATTAGTCTTACCATTTATATCCACCATAGTGTTACTTGCCAATACATTAAATTGTATTGACTCCCTTGTGGCTGCATATTCCATATTGCAGAGATTTCTGAAGACGAGTGAGGATTTCGTTTAGGATCTCGAGACTATCGCCAACATGTTTTGCCTGTGGCACATGAAGAAGATGGGCTCAATGTTGTACTATGTTTTCCGCTGTAATTCTTTGTTTTCTGCTAGTCTTCTAAGACTATGCAAGTTGTAATCCTATTTTGTAAAGACTGGATCATGCGATGTAATAGAATTTGATGCATTTGCATGATATTTCATTTTGTACTGTGGTGCTAGCAATTGATCCAGGGACTAGCACAATAACACAGGTATTCCATCTTTATTAAAAGTTGGGACGCTACATAACACATCATGAATCAATTAATAATGTTTCTAGGACAAATGCACATAAAACTCAGAATGGAAAAAATGCTCTCTCAACTGTGCATAAAGTTAGAAGATGGAGACTCAAAATAAAAGTAAAAGAAAGGCCCTTCGCAGAGGGAAGCATGGATCACTCATGTGCTAGAGATTTTATTTTATTAAACAGAGGTATAAAAACTTGAAACTCCTCCCAACCATCTTTCACAAACGATGGCTAACCGAATCCTCGGGTGCCTGCCAACAATCACATACTGTGGAGGAGTGTCTATATTTTAAGAGAGGTGTATGCTTATGTCAACGAATGGTAAACAGAAAATATAGTACGTCACAAGCTAGCTAGACTTCACAAGAGCGGCTCCCATAGAGGGACGCATCTGGGTAGAAGTTCATCCCCCTTTCTCTTTTGTTTACACAATTATGCTTTGACTCATAAATCAGGGGCAAAAATAGTGAAGAGAATTTGTGTTATTAATTTGAGGCTGGGCACCCTGCTGCCAGCTCTTCTATCATTGGATAAGCGAATGAAGCCACTAGTCCAGGGTGTGAAAGTCCAATCAACAAGTGATATAAAGATTCTCGATTTACATCCTCATGAGGTAAAACAGGAGTAATTTTGAAAGTTTTAAAGGTAACACATGAGCAATTTACTTTGGAGTGGCGGTTAATTACCACATGTAGGTAGGTATGGTGGACACAATGGGAACAATTTGGTTTTAGGGAGTTGGATGCACGAGTAGAGCTCGTACTCAGTACAGGTGGAGGCTAGCAAAAGACTAGGAGCGACAAATCAACAGAGCATAAGAGCCATAATCATGCATAGCGACATAAACATGATTAATCAAAGCATAAGTGGTACCACAGGTTCAAAAACTAAATGATCATAGAGGCTATTCGTGACTGGTTCATAGTCATAAACATGGTTTGAGCATGCGCCAAGTCAACCAAATATAACATCCAAAGGAGAACACCACAAATTTATGCTTCAATATGACAAGAACAACTCATGATTCTTTTAATGGGACATTAAACACTCTCGGATATTTGAGGCTAATAATGCTACTCAATAACCACAAGGATTTAAAACTAAAATAACATCTAGCATGATATGAAAAAGTTCTAGCCATTGTCTATACAAGCTTCTACTTGCACCGTTAAAAATTCTACCTCAAGCAGCAGTTTCTTTTCCCAACAAGCACCATACAAATCATGCTTTAACAAAAAAATCTCTACATGCTACAGAAATCAAACATGAGAGTACTCACATAACACTACTAAAACTAACAGCTCTGAATAAGAGATGCAAAGAAAATGAGAGCTAAACAGGAATATTGCAGCAGCTAAAAGAAAACTAAGAATACTAGCATAACAAGTATTCAAATGAAAAAGAGGAGCATGTCTCCCTCCCAAAAAAAGAATGATAGGATCCAACTATATTATTGAAGCAAAGAAAACAAAATAAAACAAAGGAAAACGAAAGAAAAACAAAGGAAAACAAACATACGCTCCAAGTAAACTTCATATGATGTGACTGAATAAAAATATAGTTTCACGAGAAGTGACCTGATAGATAGTTGATGAAGAAGGGGATGCCTTGGGCATCCCCAAGCTTAGATTCTTGAGTCTTCTAAAAATATTCTTGTATGAACCACGGGGGCATCCCCAAGCTTTGACCCTGCACTCTTCTTGATCACATATATCACCTCTTCTCTTGACCCTTGAAAACTTCCTTCACACCACGCTAAAACAGTAATTCGCATCAGAGGGTTAGTGCAACAAATAAAAATCCATTTTTTATATATGGCACAAGTTCTATTGATACTTTTAAACATTAGCTACAGCTACTGATGTTTCGTGAAGCAAAGAAACCCACTTGACATCGCAAAAGAGGAAATGAAAGAAAAATTGCAAAATCTGTCAAAACCAGAACTGTCTGTAAAGAAGAATTTTTCGAGGCACTTATGTTGCTCAGATCGAAAAACTTAAAGAACGAAAAAGTTGCGGATTTAGCTGAGGTATAAGCACAAAATATTTCAGATAATTCTGAGATTCCAGGATTTTATACATTTTTTACGGTGGACAGCAGAAATCAGTTTCCTGAGCAGAAATCCGAAAACCAACTCCAACTCTCGTCAGAAAACTTACTTGGCACTACTAAAACATGAAAAGAAAGATACAAAGGAGTTGCTACAGAAGTATACCACCCCTTGACTCAAAGAAAATAGAGAAAAACAAAGCAAAAAATAAAACCAGGGGTTATCTCCCAAGAAGTGCTTTTCTTTAACGCCTTTTAGCTAGGCCCAGAAAAGTGGAATCAAGTAGATGCTCATATAGGAAATATGAATTAATAAAAAGAGAGCATCAAGAATCAAGTATAAAACAAATTTAATTCTAACCCACTTCCTATGAATAGGAATCTTGCAAAGAAATAAATTAAATAGGCTCAAACTAGAAATCATGGGAAGGTAGAACAAGAGCAACTTCAAAACTTTCAACAAAAAGAGAGTTGTTTTAGTAACATGAAAATTCCTATGACCATATTTTCCTCTCTCATAATAATTTTCATTAGCACCATGAACAAACTCAACAATATAATTATCACATAAAGCATGTTTGTCATGGTCTAAAAACACACAATTCATATCAAGCTCCAAAACAGTGGGATCAAAATTTAAAATCAGCTCCTCTTTTTTCCCACTTTTAGCAATAGCAAAGCAAGATGATTGATCACTCATAAAAGGTATAGGACACATTATATCAATCCTATTTTCAGTTGCACTATAATTTATAACATCAAGTAACATAGGACCATCATCAAGAGCATTATCATATAAATTTTCTAAATAGACTTCCTCATTATCATGCATATCAATAGTTGGAATAAATAGAGGATTATCATGAATAACAGTAGCAATATCATTCTCACAAGTTTCATTCATAGTAGTATCAAGATCACAAGTATAGCAAGTATCAATTTCATCAAAAAGGGATATTTCAAAAGAATCAATAGGATCATCACTTTCATCAAATAATGTATGAGTTAAAGAGTTACTCTCATTGGGAGGTAGACATGGGTAGCTCCATTCTTCCTCCTCTTGATCATCACTCTCCTCCTCTGTTTCATCCAATGAGCTTCCAAATTCAGCAGTTTGTTCTTACATAGGTTCCTGCAAGGCATTAGTCTCTTTGTTAGGTTGAGAGCATTTATTAAGATATTACATTATGTAGTAATTACAATCCTTGTAATTATCAAAGAAATATTCAAGTATAGAATAAATCTCGTATTTATAAGGTGCATCATCAATACTTTCAAGTAAATAAGCAATTTCGAATGCACCCTTCCAAGCAATAAATTCTTCAATTTGTTCCACATCATATAATTCATAATTTCCCTTAACATAAGAAGTTGTGGTAACATTATCATTATACTCGCATTGAAAAGGGAGGTTTTTATACCTCCTACAGCAGCAGGATTTATCAAAGCAATAAGTAACATTATAAGTAGAGCACAATTTTTTAGCGTAGTCATGCAATTTATTAATTTTCTCCCATAAGTGTATTCCTTTTTGTGACAAGCAGTGTTCCTTATAATATTTTTTTTGTTCATCTGTGAACCCACCTTGCCTATAATATCTAGTTTCAAAGGCATTAAACATTGCTAGAAAGCATGATAAAGCAAGTAACAAGCAAAACAATAACAAAGTAAAAATGATTGGAGGTGAGAGACTCCCCTTGCAGAAATTATCTTCCTCCCCAGCAACGGCGCCAGAAAAATTGACGCGGCGTGTAGTTGACGCCTTCGTTGGTAAACCCCATGTCGGATATACACCGATTAGGGGTGTGTCCGGCATTATCCAAAGAGCTGGATTACCAGGGTGGCCTGTTGGTAATGGATCACAGTCCATTAGGCAGCCCAGTAAGCTGATGCGCAGAAGCCGGAGTCTAGAAGAACCCGGACCACGATCCAAAGTGGTGCGGCTTGGAGTAGAAGATGGATTCCTTACTTTCCGAGTTAGATACTTTCTGTAGTCTTCTAGGTTTCCTTTCTGTAAGACCTAGCCCGGCTATCTATATAAAGTCGGACGGGAGAGACGACAGACACATACAATTAGCTAGAAGCCAACTCGCCGAGAAGTTGATCCTCGTCGAGTTAGCGAAACCAAACTCACATTGTACTTTATATACTTCAGGCTTCAGCCTTGATTTAGTGAGATTGCAGGAGTAGGAACGGCGCCTAGTTGCGACGTACCGAACCTGGGTAAACTTGGTGTTCCTGGTTGTCGTATTACCACGTGCCCCCAAGTCTCTACCAGTAGTCTCATGGCACCCCCGTCTATGAACTCTACTACGATGTCTCGACAGTTGGCGCCCACCGTGGGGCCAGCGATGTCAGGAGTTATGTTTCGATCGGGGATACTCGGCGGAATCGGCAGTACCATAACTGTCGGAAGCCTAGAATTCGACAACGACGTCGGGCGCTTCCTCGACAATGGATCGTACCTGCCAGCACGGAATCACCTGGTAAGTGTCTGTGTTTTACCGATTGGATCTGCAAACATCTGTATCGGATTAACTGTAGAAGCAATGGGATTCTATGGTGGAAGCAAATTTATCCCACCCGCCCTATACCCAGTTGAAGAAAACTACGATACCGGATTCTACTCAGATCGCCAATACCCTGCTGCAATTGCTGCCTCTTCGGAGATGCACGCAATCAGATCTCACTTTATTGGCATGGTTCAGTCCGAGGTTGCTGAAAACACGGATGAAAATAACCCCATGGAAGAGGCAGACGAAAACAATCCCACGGTTCAAGAGGAAGATCTGACACCCGTCAATGAGACGATGAACTCGGAAGCCGACTCCGTACTAGCTGCCCTAGAGGCAAGATTGGAGTCGGAACCCGGATCTGAAGACATAGATTCCGAAGATGAAGATGATGATGCTTTCGAGAGAAAGGTCAAATCTATGCAGGGAGCTTCCATGAAGTACTTATGGAAAAACCGGCTGAAAGCACGGATGCTGAAGACGAGGCAGACCCCCAAACACCTCTGCCAGATGAGGAAAGAGAGGATGGTGAAACCAGTCCAATTTACCCCGATGTCAAGGAATTGACAGAGGACGAACCTGGTAAAAAGCCTCCATCTTCCAAGAAGAAAAAGAAGACTGCCAAGAAACTCCAGTATAAACTCCAGAAGAAAAAGTTGGCAGATATTGCTAACCAAAACATGGAAGTAGGAGGAGGAAGCGGAGTCACACCTTCGTAGAAGAAAAAGAAAGAAATTCATGTTCCCCAAATGTCGGAACAGGACGAGATTGATTTGATTAAAACCCCGGTAGGACCATACAAACCACCGGAAGTGCTAGAAGACAGAAGGCAAGCCATTATGCGGCAGCAGCAACAACTATTCCGATCTCAAGAAAATCGCCTCAAAGCCCAAGCTACTGTAAAAGCAAAGCAGGAGGAAATTGAAGAATTCGAAAGACGGAATATGTCCGGGATAAAACCCACGATATTACCCGGAATCGCAAAACCGGATGTACTGCCACCAAAAGAAAGGTTTCGAAACCCCTCTTGGAAAAGGCAGGTAAACGGCACCAATGCCAAGGGCGAACGCGTATACAAGACCGCAGCCAAAAACGCGGAAGCTGCGTTTGCCATCCTTAACAATGATTTGTACTCCAATGATGAAAAGCTTCAGGGAGTGTATGCTTTCTTAGGAAAAGCATTACAACAACAACATCGAGGACATGCAAGATCAGGGAAGTTGCATGACGACTCGACCCTATGCAAAACTGCCACCTGCGCCGCTGGAGCACCTGGACCTGGCAAACCTGGAGATTCAGGCGATTCTAAGTAAAAGAAGGGAGATCCCAAAAAGGATAAGAAATTCCCAAAAAATAAGGATGCAGCGTCTAGGACAGGATCACACCCACCAAAAGGTGGATATCTCCGTGACTGCAAAGAACGGGAGGAACAAAACCGGAAGGACAGAAAAATGATGCCGCCTCCGAGACGCCCAGCTGAAAAAGCCGGAAGATATGGTAATCCTCACAGGCGCGAGAGATCCCGTACTCCTCCTAGGAACAAAGAAAGGCCAAGGATTAGAAATCCACCTTATTCCAAAGGACATGATAACAGCGAAACAAGGATAATCCCGGAAGAGCGCACTCGCACAACAATGGCCCAGAAAGGAGCAGATCCCCTTCTGTCCATTCAGACGGCAGATATTCCGCTCATGCCGATAAGGCGGGAAGAGATGAACTATACTTTGGACCTAAGTGTTTCACTGACAGGATCCAAAGAAGAACTCTACATTCTGGCTTTGCCAAAGTTGGTCCAACTTACCAAAAGTACACCGGCAGTACAAACCAGGATACATGGCTTTCAGACTACTATACTGTTGCCCAGATTAACAAAGGGACAGACCTAGAGGCGGTGAAATTTCTCCCCCTAATGTTGCTGGATGGAGCCAGAGATTGGATCAACGGGCTTCCGTCAAGAACCATGGATAGCTGGGATGATATGGCTAGATTATTCACTCAACATTTTTGGGGTACATACAAACGCCCTAAGAGCATCAACCAGCTAAACCGCTGCGTCCAGTTGGAAGACGAGTTGTATGTCGACTTTATCTTAAGATGGACATCAATGAAAAACAGTTGTTCCGGAGTAAGTGATGTACAAGCAATGCACGCTTTCCTCAACGACTTAAAACATGGTCTTGTACCGTTCATGGTTGGTTCAAAGGAGCACAAAGATGTCGGATCTATGCTTACCACCGCCAATTAGCACGCAGCGGCCGAAGACGAAATCAGAGCGAGAGGGGGAATATTGATATTTTGGCTCAGGCCAAAAAGATGCCTCGTTCTGAGAAAAAAGCTACTCCAGGAGCGCAGCCAAAGCCCAAAGAAGTTAACTTAACCTTTGGAAAGGATAATGGCAGCAAATGGAAGGGAAGAAACACAGAACCTATCTCCTACTCAAAGGAAGAGTGGGAAAAGATTAAGTCGGAAAACTGTGTCCACCATTCACAAATTGGAAAACCTACCAATACCAATGCGCAATGCCGGCTTAATAAGCATATGAAAGGCACTGCAGGATCCGGGAACAAAGGGAAGAAGTCCAAAAGGAAGTTATCCAAGCAAAAGCCAGAAGATGGAAAGAAAGAAAGTGATTCGGACACTGACAAAAAAATCAAGGAACAACAGCGGAAAGGCGAGCCGAAATTCCCGAGAGTTGATGGAGAATGTAACCTAACTTTCCTGGCAACTCCCTCAGCAAAACAGGCGAAACGAACACTTCGAGAAATCAATGCGGTTGTTCCACTAACTCCCAAATTCTTAAAGTATTCAAATATGCCAATCACCTGGGATCAGTCTGATCATCTCGGAAATATCCCAGAACCCAGCACGCAAGCTCTAATCGTAAGCCCTATTGTTCAAAACACTAGGCTGAAAAGAGTGCTGATGGATGGAGGATCTAGTATCAACATTATGTACTTAGATACACTGAAGCATCTGCGCATCTCCGAGACCCAGCTCAATCACAGCAACATATGTTTCCACGGCATTGTTCTGGGCAGACAAGCACATTCCCTACGAGAAATTTCCCTAGATGTAACCTTCGGAGAAAGAGAACACTTCCGTCAGGAAAAGATCTCATTCGAAGTGGTGTCGTTCGAAAGTGTATATCACGCAATACTCGGACGTCCAGCTTTCGCCAAATTAATGGCAAGATCATGTTATATCTATAACAAGCTGAAGATGCCAGGGCCAAAAGGAGGAGTAATCACCATATCGGAAGACTTAAAATTGGCAAACAAGCTGGAAAAAGGAAACGCCCTTTGCGCCGAACAAGTGATATCAAAGGAGGAATTGAAAGAGCTGGCAAAGGAAGTATCGCCGACAGAAATGCCAGCAGGAAAAGAAAGCCTGATGCCGGCAGATAGCTTCAAAGCATCAGAGAATACAAGACAGGTTATCCTAGATCCCAAAGATCCGACAAAGTTTGTCGTAGTAGGAACTGGGATGACTGACAAATAGGAAAGTGCGCTCGTCAAGTTCCTCCGTGAGAACTGGGATATTTTTGCCTAGTGTCTAGCGGACATGCCGGGTGTACCCAGGGAACTTGCTGAGTACCAATTGAAGGTAATTCCAGGATCAAAAACCGTCAAGCAAGGTCTCCGTCGATTCGACGGAAGAAGACGGAAGGCTATTGGCAAGGAAATTATCCGGCTTCTAGCAGCTGAGTTTATCCGGGAAGTAATACATACTGACTGGTCTGCGAACCTAGTATTATTCCCGAAGAAGGATAGTACTATTCTTAGTATTTGTATAGATTACACGGGATTGAACAAATTGTGTCCGAAAGATAGGTTCGCGTTACCGCGGATCGATCAAGTAATAGATGCCACTGCTGGCTCTGAGCTTTTATACTTTTTGGATGCTTATTCCGAGTACCATCAAATACGCATGAAAGAAGAAGATCAAATCAAAACCTCTTTCATAACACCCTATGGAACATACTATTACATAACCATGCCTTTTGGCTTGAAGAACGCGGGTGCAACATACCAGCGTTGCATGCAACGTTGTTTGCATAGTCAGATTGGCAAAAACATTCACGTTTACGTGGACGATTGCCGATCGTTTCCAAGGAAAAGGATACACTCCTTGAAGATCTTCGAGAAACTTTCGAAAATTTGCGCACTTATAAAATGAAGTTGAATCCATTAAAGTGCGTATTCAGGGTTGCCTCAGGAAAACTTCTGGGTTTTATCGTTTCTCATAGAGGAATAGAAGTAAACGCAGAAAAGATCAAGGCAATCTTGAACATCACAAGGCCTACATGCTTGAAAGATGTCCAAAGATTGACGGGTTCTGTAGCCGCAGTCAGCAGGATTATAAGCCGACTAGGGGAAAAAGCTCTGCCATTATACAGATTGTTGAAGAAAACCGACAAATTTGAATGGACAGAAGAGGCGGACAAAGCATTAACCCAGCTAAAGGAAACCTTGATGAAAGCTCTGATTTTGGCATCTCCAAAAGACGAAGAACCCATGTTACTGTATCTTACAGCGACAAACAGGGTTATCAGCGAAGTGATAATTGTGGAAAGGCGGAAAGATGAACAAAGCATACCAGATCAGTATCCGGTGTATTATGTCAGCGAAGTATTCTCCGAGTCAAAACAAAGGTATCCACATTATCAAAAGCTGGCATATGGAGTGTTTTCGCATCTAGAAAACTCCACCATTATTTCCAAGGACATTCCATAACAGTGGTAAGCAAAGCACCACTAGGGGATATCATCAACAATGCGGATGCAACAGGCCGAGTAGCCAAATGGGGCATTGAGCTAGCTGCGTACGACATTAAGTACCAACCTAGGACGACAATTAAATCCCAGGTGTTGGCAGATTTCGTTGCTGATTGGACAGAAGCAATGGAAAACACACCAATGCTAGAGTCGGAATATTGGATCATGCATTTTGATGGATCCAGAATGAAAGAAGGAGCTGGAGCTGATGTGGTGCTTAAATCTCCAAAAGGTGACATTATGGAGTATGTATTACAAATACACTTCGACGCCAGCAACAATGTGGCAGAATACAAAGCATTTCTTCATGGCTTGCATATTGCAAAAGAAATAGGCGTAAAACGTATACTTTGCTATTGCGACTCGGATTTGGTACAACATCAGCTAAACCAAACATGGGACTGCCAAAAGTCCCCTCATGGCCGAATATCGGAGAACGGTGGATGAATTCGCCATTTGCTTCTTGGGATTTGAAGTACTTCACGTCAAAAGGGAAGAAAATTGGAACGCGGATACATTAGCCCGCATGGGCTCGGAAAGGGTAAAAGTTCTACCGCCTGGTGTGTTTGTCCAACACTTGCATGAACCATCAATAAAAGGCGGAGATATCGATTATCCTTTAGTTTCCAAGTCAACTGAAGTCCTGCTTGTTAACCCGGATTGGACAATTCCATACTTAAACTTCTTAGTCGATCAGAAGTTCCCGGATGGAGCAGACAAGGTCTTGCACAGGCAGATACAACGCCAATGCAAAGGATACACGGTAATTAAGGGTTGCCTGTATAAACGCAGCACTATCGGAGTTTTTCAGCGATGTATTTCGCCAGAAGAAGGCCGAGAAATCTTGCAAGAAATCCACGCAGAAGATTGCGTACATCATGCTCAGTCAAAAAGCATAGTCAAAAAAGCATTCCGTGAAGGGTTTTTCTGGTTAATAGCCAATACAGATGTCGAACACATAGTAAACACTTGTGCCGGATGTCAGTATTACGCCAAGCAGACGAATATGCCGTCCCAAGCACTCAAAACTATCCCCATTACATGGCCATTTGCGTTTTGGGGGCTAGATATGATGGGACCATTCAAACCTGCCAGAGGTGGACTTACACATCTACTCGTTGCAGTATATAAGTATACCAAGTGGGTGGAGGCGAAACCCATCAAAAAACTTGACGGTGTGACTGCCAGAAATTTCATCATCGATGTAGTCATGAGATACGGCGTTCCACGCAGCATAATCACTGACAACGGGACAAATTTCTCTATTTGACAGTTGGCAAAATATTGCCGACAAACGGGAATACGCCTAGATCTTGCATCTGTGGCACACCCACAATCTAATGGGCAAGTTGAAATAATGAATAGATCAATCCTGCAGGGAATATGCCCAAGACTCGAATCTCCTCTTCATAGAGCAGCGGGATCATGGGTAGAAGAATTACCTTCCGTGCTTTGGAGTATTTTGAACGACACCAAATAGATCAACAGGACAAACACCGTTTTTCCTGGTTTATGGTGCAGAAGCAGTGCTTCCAATGGACATGCTCCATGATAGCCCAAGAGTGCAGGCTTATGATGATTCGGATGCCGAAAACGTACGACAGGATGCCGTTGATATTTAGAAGAAGAATGAGAGCTTGTTCTACAAAGATCCGCCATTTATCAACAAGGGTTACGACGTTACCATAGTCGAAAAACAGACATCGTTCTTTCAAAGAAGGTGACTTAGTGCTAAGGTTGGTGCAAGAAAGGAAGCACAAATTAGCCCCAGTTTGGGAGTGACTGTTCGTCATTAGCAAGGCTATGAAAAACGGATCATATTACCTTGTAGATATTCGAGATACAGAAGATGATCCTAAAAGCTCGAATCGCAAGAGAAAGAGAAAGATAGATGTCGAACTAGGAGAGACAAAGAGACTCTGGAGCATCCATCAGTTACGTCCCTTCTACACTTAGTTCAATTTCTATGTAAACATCTTTGAGATCATGAAATAAAGTTGTCGGAATTCATGCATTACTGTTTTATCTGTTTATTTTCAGATAAAGCATAAGTCTGTCTTATCTATTTCCAATGACCTTTAAAAATGCTCAATGTTAACCCGAATTGTGCCTGCGTGCTCGGAGTTATAAAACTGAATGCTTTGCTGCGTAAGGAGGCTTAAGTAAACCCAGATTGTGCCTGCGTGCCTGAGTTTTATACAATTTCAAAATACCTTACTTTTCCCTAAGTATTATCTGGTTTTTATATGTTGGGTCAGTGAAATTAGTAAGTAAAAATGCCTTAGTACAATCCATGTTTCCGAGTTTCGACTGATTGGTTAAACCCAGTCACTTGGCATGAAGATTAAGTACTATTGAGCCATTTCAACACTAAGGACAGTCAAAACATATAAACCAGAGAACTTAGAAGGCAAAGGAATTAAAACCCGGAAAAACTTGCAAAGACATAAATTTTACTGCAAAAGGGGGATACTTGTTTATACAAATGATAGATAGCATTACAATGAATATTACATTGAGAGAATAGTAATGCTTCTATTTTTCCTGCCAAACTACTCAGTAATTAGGCGGCCTCCTCAGAATCCGAGTCCTCCTCTTCGCTGCTGGGGTCTTCAGGAGTTGCCGGAATCTCTTCCTCCGGGTAGAAGGTAGAGATCGACACCATCTCCGCTATCTTGGTAGTGTGCCCTTTGACAGAGTCAAAGATGCTGGCTCGTTGTGCTTCCGTGTATCCTTGGGGGAAACCAGTCGCCACGTGCCAAGAATTGGCGGTGGTGTAGTGCATACGCATTAGCCCAAGGGCCATGCGCGCACCACCACAAGCTGCGGAACGAAACCAGGACTCCTTCTGGTTCGCCACCTCCTCGATCGCCTCCGGGAGTTCGCTAACTTCCGAGATTTCTCCTGCTTTGTCGGGAATGTACTTGTTAACAATTAACATCCCCGCAGTCTTTAACGCGGTGAAGACCTTCCCGAAAGCACGTATTATTTTAATCCGGGTAAGCGAGGGTCTCCCCTCTGTTTAAATCAACAAAGGAAAGTTAGAAAAAACAGAGGAGTAAAAAGAAAACATACCAACAAAAGGTATAAGGGAAAAATCAGGTAAAAGTGTTAAAAACTTACCGAGAATCCTGTCCATTTCAAGGCCTTCTTCAAGGCGTTGATTTAGAGCATTATCTAAGTTCAGGATGGTGGCCTTGTCCTTCTCGTCCTGGTTAGAAGCCTTGGACTCGGCAATTCCGACAGCCAGCTGGGTGGCCTCCAGATCTTTTTGGAGCTTCACGTTGATATTGTCAAGTTCCATGTTCTCCTTTCTCGGCATTGCCGGCATCTTCAGCTATTTGCTTGGCTTTCGCCAAAGAAGCTTAAAAGCAAGGAAAATGAAGAGTTTAAAACTCGGAAAATGACTTAGAAAACTTCTCACAAATTCAACAGTGCGAAAAGATAAATTTACCTGCTTATTCTTTCAGCTCATGCTGAACGGAGGCCAACTCCGAGTCTTTCTCTTCAAGAATATTAAGGAGAGTTTTCACCTCTTTATTCTTGATGGTAATTTTACTAAAAACTTCCATGTTAATATTCTCGGCAGATTGCCGAAACATGGAAAAGAGAAACATCGCTTAAGTCAAAAAATAAGAAAGGATAAGGAGAACAACATTCAGTCAAAAAGTATGCAATTGGCTAAATGCTTGGGGGCTAGAGTTATTACCTGGCTCATTTTTTGAAGACTTCCCAAGTTCTCGGAAAATTCCTTTGCATAGTCTGCAAAGAGAATTCCGACGCGGCAAAGGCCGTCTTGTATGACCTGCCGAGGCGAGAACACGTAATTATTCCTAACTATAAGTCTGCCTTGCGGTCAAGGACGGATTAAGGGGGCTGGAGCGAAGTATTTTGTCGCCCACGGATGAATCTATCCGTGTTCGTCAAAATGATCTTCTTGTTTTACCTTGAATTCCGGATCAAAGTTGGGCATGGGCTCCTCCTTCGGGACATTCGAAGGGCCTCCCACTTCCGGCTCCACCTTTTACGCCTTTTCCCTCGCGTCCGACTCCGGCGCAATGGGTTGGCTGGACTGCAACGGGTATTCTTCTTCCCTTGCAGCCAAGTTTTCCTCCTCCGTTGCAGTTGGAGTATCGGGTGCAGCAGCAGGAGAAGGTTTTGCTCCTCTTTGAGCTGAGGCCTTGTGTTTCTTGCATCCTTTTCCCTTCAAAGTGGTAGGGGCAAGGCTAGAAAGAAGAAGAAGACAGAAATTCCAAGAAGTAAGAATTCCGAGAAACAAAATGCATGCGATAAAAAGCATAGAAAAAGACAAAACCTGGGATTCCTTTACCTGGATATTGCGACGGCAACGCCGTCAAGATCGATTACGTCCGGAGTGGCGGAAGGCTTTTTTCGCTTCCGTCCTCCTGCAAAGTTGCCATGAAGCATGTCCAACTCGGCATCAGTGGCAAGCTTCTCCTCAGGAAGATCGAGAAGCTGCAAAAAGAAGCAAAGTCCGGGTAAGGCAAACATCCGAAAAAGAGGAAAATCAAGAAGTTGCCCAAAAAGAAAAATTCTACCTTTGGAGCTGGATTTCCAGCATGATACATTTGTCGGCTTTCTTCGTACTGATCCCGACTGGAAATCAGTTGGTTCAGACGTTTCTTGAAATCCTTCTTCGTCAAAGCTTTGTCTGTCGCCCTCATTGCGTCCTCCGGGCCCGAGTATTCGCACATGAGCCGCTTTTCGCGGTGGGCTAAGGGCTGAATCCGCCTTCCAAACCAGCACACAACAGTGTTTGTACCGGTGAGAAGAGGAGTGGCAGATACAAGTTTGGAGATTCGCCTCTTGATCCTCATCAGATCTGACGGCAGAGTCTGGACCGCGTCTGATACGTCCATAACGTATCTATAATTTTTTATTGTTTCATGCTAATAATATGCTTTTGACACTTGTTTTATATAAAGTGTATGATTTATTTGTACTAACCTATTAATAGTTGCAAGAGTGCACAATGTTCTTGTTTTACTCTTTGATGTGTAGGAATTAACAAGAAAACACAAAAGGAGACTTGTTGGAAAAGGACTCTGACTTTCCTGAAATCTGTCCACCAACAGTTTTTAGAGATCATCAGTTTTACCCCCAAAGACAACGTCAACTGAAGACCACATTTTCTACAAACTTGTTGGCCATTTCCATACCTTTCGTTTAAGCCTAAGAACAGCCCAATCCGAATTCGTATGCGGCCTGTGGACTCATTTTACTTGAGGATATATATATCTGATTACGGGATTACAGGAATCGGTGACGGGATTGAGTCCAACTCTTACCATATTTGATGGATTCGGCCAAGCCATGACTTTTGGGCTGTGAGCGGTCCCTATGAAGGTTCTAGAGGTGCCCAAGACCTTTAGCTCCTTGTTTGCTTTGTCTCTAAGTAAATTTTCTTTCAGTTATAAGTAGTTTTATTTTTCAGTTTTAAGTTGTTTGCTATCTTTAGTTATGGATAGGGAACACGAATTACAAAAAAAAATTAGTTGTACTTAGTATCTAAAAATGTTTTCAAAAAGGAAGTGATTGGAAAGATGAGTAATGGTTAAGTGGGGGTCGACCTTGAACACTTAAGTTCATGCCTATGAAGCCAAAACAATTCTTTCCATGGAAGCTTTTCAGTTAAAAACTTGTATATATTGTGTATATATTGTACATATTCTTTTGTACCATAAAAATAAAATGTATAGATAACTTCTAGTTTGTTTATGATGCAAGTTTGCCACTTTGCTGCGTAGAAACAGATTTCTGGGCTCCACCGTAGAAAATTTTAAAAATCACTAGAAAGTGATATTGATCTGAAATTTCTTGAGAGCAAAGTAATGATAATTATCTTTCTTTCATTAGAAGTACTTTTTCTGATTTGAGGTACGTAGACAGGTCTACTAATTCGATCTTTACTGATTGATTTTGTTTAGACATATTTCCGGTGCTTCACTTAAAAAATCGTGATAAATCTCAGAATATTATTTTTACTTGAAAACTTTTGTTCATAAACTTGAGATCATTATATGTCTTTCATTAGTTTTGAGTTTCTTCATTTGAGCTACGTAGATATCTCGTTAGCTGTCATCTTTACAGATTATTCAGTTTTGGCAGATTGTCATGCTTATTTTGTATTGTGCTTATACTCGATGTTTATAATCTTTATTTGATCGAGAAATGTTATAAATTGGTTAGCATACAGTAGGTAATATTATTTTAAACTTGTTAAATCTTGAAGATGAGTGGATTTTATTTAATGAGTACTAACCCTACTAATGCGTTTTTGTCAAGTTATATGTGAATGTAGTATTTAAGATCCAATAGAGATGGTGATACGATATAAATGAATAGAGAAAAAGCTCAATCTTGGGATCTCTCGAGTGCACATCAATTAAATATTAAAGAATATTCAATCATAAAAGATTGGGGATGCCCAAGGCATCCCTCCTTTTTCCATGCCTAGCTAAAAGACGTTAAAGAAAAGCACTTCTTGGGAGATAACCCATGTTTTATTCCGTTTTCGTGCTGTTTTCTTTCAGTTTATTTTGTTTGATTTGAGTCTTGGAAGTTGTTACCTCTGTAGAAACCTCTTATTATCCTTTTTATTTTGTTTTTGTGCCAAGAATAGACTCTAATAGGGAGGAAGTAAGATTTGGGGAAGTTGTTGTCCTAAACCAGATTCTGTGCTGCCACCAAAAAAAATTATTTGTCTCAGCCAGAACATCGAATTGAGATGAATTGTTTTTTGCATATGACCCAAGTTGTTATACAAATTTCATTACTTTTTTCACTTTTTGATTTGATGAACATAAGATTTTTGAAAAAATCGATCTTTACCTGTTGTTCTGTTTTGACATATTTCTGTCAATATTTGCATTTGCCTCTTAATCTTTTTCTTTTGGTATTCTTTTGAGGGGAAGAGCTTTAAAAGAAGTTGTGAAAGTAGCTAATGTTTTAATGGGTATTAGACTTGTGTTGAAACTGAACCAAAGTGGATTTACTATTTTGGTTACACTAACGTTGCTAATGAAGATTGTGTGAAGTTTTGTATGGAGTGAGTTTTCAAGTGTAGGGAGAGAAGAATGATACGAGAATATGAAGAATGGACAAAATCTCAAGCTTGGGGATGCCCATGTCATCCTAGGATATATCCAAGAAGTACAAGCGTCAAAGCTTGAGGATGCCCATGGCATCCCCTTCTTCATCAACAAAAATATCAGGTCCTCTTTCAAGACACTATATTTTTATTGCTTCATATATTATGTGTTATTCTTGGAGCATCATTTATTTTTGCTTTCAGTTTTGTTTTGTTTCCCTTGATGTAGCTAGAATGTTTAGATATTGTTTATCCTATGGTCTCGTAGTTTATCAAAAATAAAGTACCAAGTTTTACCCATTTGGCTTAGTTGATACATATGTAAAAAAACGGCTTTTCTGTTTTCAGCATCTACTGCCCACTGCGCGATTTTTCATATTTTACCAGAAACTCGAAAAGTCACGAAATTTTTACAAATTATGTATCACCTAATCCTCTGCATGCACAAAAATTGGAAAAAAAATCTAACATTTTTAAGTGCACCTAAAAATTACGTTTTCCAGCTGTTTTTTTCTGAACAGATTCTGACTTTTGTTGCAAGAGTGGCCTCTTTTAAGTTTAAATTTGAGTCCTTTTGGGTCTTACGTTTTATTTAGAAGTTGTCCACTTAAGAAACCTTTCTGTAACTCTGGAAAAAATTGATTTATTTTAATAGCAGCACTTTGGAAATATTATCTATTGCATTAATGTCTAACCGTAGAAAAGAAGGGGAAAGTTTTTGTGTTGAAGTTTTTCACGGAGAATGAAGGAACACCAAACAGAGAAATATTGAAGAATGTCCAAAGTCATAAGCTTGGGGATGTCTCCGCATCCCTCTTCATCAACAACCCCTCGGTTTGCAAACCTTTAAAATTTGTTTTTCGAGCAACATAGAAACTTGAATAAACTTGGAGCGTCTGGATCTTACTATTTATTTGTCTTAGCATCAAACACCAGCTATATTAATAAATTGATCGTCATATCTTATATTTATCTCATGTTTAGAGAGGTGGTTCAAAGTTTAGTAAACTTAAAAATGATGTGCAAATGATATTGTTTAGTAGTTTATGTTTTCTTATGGTTAGTTTCGACTTGCTAATAGTGTATATTATGTCATTTTGATCTTAACATGCATTGTCCTATTCATAGAAGGGTATGGCATTGTGGTATCCTCCTCTGTTTGTTTCATTTGAATCAATTTTGCACATACTCACGCATGCTAAGACTGAAAACAAAACGTCAATAAGCCTCGATGATTTATTTTTCCTTAGAGTTCTAGTATCAATTTTATGCCTCGGTTAATTTTACTTTGTTGCAAACATGATTATGGTAATTATTGCTCTCTTGATTGTCGCTTCCCAGTCTATTGCTAACCTTTACTTGCACTGAGTATCAGCTCTACTCGTGCCTCCAAATCCCTAAAAATCAAGTTATTCCACAGAGTCCACTATAAACTCTCATGTGGTATTTAACTGCCCTCCAAAGTAAATTGCTCATATGCTACCTTTAAAACTTTCAAAATTACTCCTGTTTTGTGTTCTTGTTTTTGCTCATGAGGACGTAAATAGAGAATCTTTATCTCACTTGTTGATTGGATTTCACACCCTGGACTAGTCGCTTCATCCGCTTATCCAATTGATAGAAGAGCTGGCAGCGGGGTGCCCAGCCCAAATTAATTCAAACAAATTCTCTTCACTATTTTTCCCCTGAGCATAATTGTGTAAACAAAAGAGAAAGAGGGATGACCTTCTACCCATATGCATCCTTCATATGGGAGCCTCTCTTGTGAAATCTAGTTGGCTTGTGACGTATTGTATTTTCTGTTTACCATTCGTTGACACTAGCATACACCTCTCATAAAATATAGACACTCCTCCATGGTATGAGATTGTTGGCAGGCACCCGAGGATTCGGTTAGCCATGGTTTGTGTAAGATGGATGGGAGGAGTGTCAAACTTTTAATACCTCTGTTTAATAAAATAAAAGCTCTAGCACATGAGTCATCCCTGCTTCCCGCTGCGAAGGGCCTTTCTTTTACTTTTATGTTGAGTCTCCACCATATTCTTTGAGCACCTTCTTGAGAGCATAATTGTCATTCTTAGTGTGATGTGTTTGTCCCAAAGCACGGTTGATTGTGGTATAACTTTGATGCTTGTATCTTTGATATCTTTACTTCTAGTCTTCCCTTGAACTTCAGAGGTGCCCTGGCATTTATGTTTTGCTCCACAATTAAGGGCAAGCGAGATACCACTCTACCATGCTTTATTATGATCATTACAATCTTGTTGATGTCTATAAATTTCATGTTATGAGCTCTTAGTTCATTGATACTTTTCATTACATAACATGATTGCTAAGTTTTACTATCCATACATCATGCAATTGTTAAGGACCTGATCATAGAATTTACAATCAAAATAACTTTATTATCATTTACCTACTCGAGGACGAGCAGGAATTAAGCTTGGGGATGTTGATACGTCCATAACGTATCTATAATTTTTGATAGTTCCATGCTAATATTATGCTTTTGACACTTGTTTTTATATAAAGTTTATGATTTATTTGGACTAACCTATGAATAGTTGCAAGAGTGAACAATTTTCTTGTTTTACTCTTTGATGTGTAGGAACTAACAAGAAAACACAAAAGGAGACTCGTTGGAAAAGTACTGTGACTTTCCTGAAATCTGTCCACCAACAGTTTTTAGAGATCATCAGTTTTACCCCCAAAGACAACGTCAACTGAAGATCAAATTGCCTACAAAGTTGTTGGCCATTTTCATACCTTTTATTTAATCCCAAGAACAGCCAAATCCGAGTTCGTATGCGACCTGTTGACTCATTTTACTGGAGGATATATATCTGATTACGGAAATCGATGACGGGATTGAGTCCAACTCTTACCATATTTGATGGATTCGGCCAAGCCACAACTTTGGGGCTGTGATGGGTCCCTAGGAAGGTTCTAGAGGTGCCCAAGAGCCTTTGGATCAAGGTAACATCCATCGGAGGGCCGGGGAGCATTGTCCCATCACATATAAGGAGAGGTAAACTCTAATTCTGGGGCAGCCATAAAAAGCCACGAATTTTGCCTCCCCCATGGTCTCATATCCATGGGGGAGGGCTCATCTACGGCACCAAGAAACCATGGAGTAAGGGTGCTAAGGGGCGGCGCTCCCCCATGATGGCCGTCCGGCGCAGGAGGAGCCCCCTGCGCCGCCGACGGCCGCCCGTGTCGCCCTGCACCTCACGTGTTGTACCTTCTCCATCCTCTCCGCCATGATGCCGCCTTCACCAACACCTCCATCATCATCTCCTCCTTGTATTCAGTGGTTCATCCTCCCACAAACCTCTGTACCGTCCTATGTAAACATGGTGTTTGATGCTATAATATTTATCCTATGATCTATGTCATGTTTGTGTAGTTTATTTGTCTTTTGATTGCTTAGTTGAATGTCTTTGGTTTATTAGAGTTGTATGTTGATATGGTATTGTCCTTTGGTGTCCATTATATTTTTTCACGCTTGGATCAACACCATAGGGTTAGTAGTATGTGCAAAGGAAGGGGCGTAGTTCTGCCGGAGTGACAGAAACCTAAGGACTCAAACCGGGTAGTTGCACGTATGGGAGCAAGAGAACCATTAACTTAAGACTGTGGTTCGGTATTTTTACCTTAATATATCTTCTAATAGTTATGGATGTTTGCTAGAGTTTCAATCATAAGTACTTTCAATCATTGGATGGTAAGATCTTGTTAGCTTTGCCTCTCCCACATAGAAAACTGCATCGAAGATAATGAACCCGATATCTTCACTAATTAATCTTGGACAAAACCACCACAATTACGACCACTTTTCCACACTCATGGTACTGTTAGTTTATGGTTACTTAGTATATTTTATTGCTGTGGCACTAACATTTACTTTGTTGTATTTATTATCTTGCAAAGCTATCTCTCATACCCGTATTATTGCTCTAGTTTTATTTCCTAGATAATGCAAACGTTTAGTGTGTGTAGAGTTGTTTATCAGTGGTTGTTTGTACTTGTGAGAATATTTATCCTACCTTTAGCTCCTCGTTGGTTTCGACACTCTTACTTATCAAAAAGGCTACACACGACCCCCTATACTTGTGGGATATCAGCGTCCACTGCCCAATTGTCTTGAAGAGTGGCCGCGGAATTGACAGAAGATGGAATTCCCGTCTCCTTTCCAGGAAACGGGACATCCGAGTGGTAAAATAAGGAACCCATCCAGAATTTGACGGATTCTGAAGTTTTGATTTTCGGGAACCAATCTTCCCTAAACCTACGAAAGGTAAAGAAGATGGTTCCACAAGTGGGGAGAGCGCCCTCAGAGGGGTTGTGCTTTACTCCAAAGCAATATTGCCAGAAGTCTAACCTAGGCTCTATTCCTAAGTACCCCTCAAACAGGGCTTGAAACCCGTCAATGTAGAGAATGGAGTTGAGAGGAAGATTGTGCGGCTGAATTTGGTAGTGGTTTAGAATTTGAAGAAAAAAGGCGGACGGTGGAAAACCCATACCTCTGTTTATGTGCGAGACAAGGAGAACTCGTTCGCCGGATTTCGAAGAAGGCTCGGAGTCCTTCTCGTCGTACCGCCATTTGCCTTTCAGCACGAACCCCTCCTCCTCCATTGCCAGAAGAAGGGATGGAACCACATTGAAGTGGCTCCAATTCCCAGAGTTTTCCTCCGTTTCTTCATCACCATCGGCGGCGCCAGGGGCGGCGACCTCCTCGCCGCCGATAGCGGTGTTTCCCTCCATGGGCTCGGTGACGAGGGGCGGAGAAGGAGCAGTCGACGACGACGGCACGTTCTCGGCCGCGATAGGCAGATCCCCGTGGGCCGATTCGCCGGCGTTTCCCTCCGGTGTGCTTGCGGTGGCGTGGACGGGGGAGTCGAGTTGCGGGTCCATGTCGTTTATGATGGATTCGATGTCCATGGTGGCATTGGTTGCGTCCGTGGCGCGGGGATACTCTCCGTCGACCATTTTCGGGCGGCGCAGCCGTGAACCGGATCCTCCGATGATTTTCTACGGGGAAGACTTAAAATCTCACTCTCAGCTCTCACTCTCTCGAGCTCTGGCTCTGGCTCTGCTGGCTATGGCGCTGGGGGCTCGAGGAAGAAGATGGAGTGGAAGGATAACTAGAGGCTCCGAGGCGGCTATTTATAGCCGGAGACGCGCCGAGATTCGTTACAACGGCTATTTGAGCCGTTGTATCGTCGACGCGTGTTACGCCCGTGAATTCTGGGAATCGAGGGGATGGGGTGATAATGGCTATCTCCTCGTTTCCCGCGAGAATCTGTCAGAGGATATGTTTTAGGGTTTTGGACTAAACCCAAATGTCCGTGATATCAGCACGATCTCATCGCTGACATCATGAAATTCCTTCTCCACAAAGCCTCGTCGAAGAAAGCCGGATTTTGGTGAAATCCGAGTTATGTTTTATGAAATTTTTGGGAAAATAAGAATCGAGACAAAGCGTCAAAATTTCTCGGAAAAGAATGCAAATTGACGAAATGTGGTAGAGTGAAGTCTCAATCCTTCTTGGGGGCTACTATCGGATATATACCGATTAGGGGTGTGTACGGCATTATCCTAAAGAGCCGGATTACTAGGGTGTCCTGTTGGTAATGGATCACAGTCCATTAGGAGGCCCAGTAAGCTGATGCGCAGAAGCCGGATTCTAGAAGAACCCAGACCACGGCCCAAAGTGGTGCGGCTTGGAGTAGAAGACGGATTCCTTACTATCCAAGTTAGATACTTTCCGTAGTCTTCTAGGTTTCCTTTCTGTAAGCCCTAACCCGGCTATCTATATAAAGCCAGACGAGAGAGAATAAAGACACAGACAATTAGCTAGAGGCCAACTCGCCGAGAAGTTGATCCTTGTTGAGTTAGCGAAACCTAACTCACATTGTACTTTGTATACTTCAGGCTTCAGCCCTGATTTAGTGAGATTGCAGGAGTAGGAATGCCGCCTAGTTGCGACGGACCGAACCTGGGTAAACTTGGTGTTCCTGATTGTCGTATTACCACGTCCCCCCCACGTCTCTACCAGTAGTCTCATGGCACCCCCGTCTATGAACTCTACTACGATGTCTCGACACCCCAAGAGAAAGGTTGTGAAGAGTGTAGCAGCAAGTTTTCCCTCAGAAAAGAAACCAAGGTTGAATCGACCAGTAGGAGGACAAGTAATCTCTGAAGGTTGATGCAGCTGAGGTGGCAGGGCGCACTACCGGTTCAGCAGCAACATGGAACCTACACAACACAATCAAATCACTCTGTCCCAACGAAGCAGTGAGGTTGTCAATCTCACCGGTTTTGCTGAACACAGAGAGGTTAAATGTATGGTGTGGAAAACATTAGGAAAACAATAGGAACAATATGAGAGCAGTATGAAAGCAGTAGGTGTTTTATCAGTATGAGGAAAAAGGACCGGGGTCCACAGTTCACTAGTGGTGTCTCTCCTAGAAAGATAAATATATGTGTGGTGAACAAATTACAGCTGGGCAATTGACAGAAATGAAGGTTGCACCGTAGTGCATATGCAATACATAAAGATTACTATGTGATTCATGCGGGCATTACAACAAGATACATAGACCGTTATCCAACTACATCTATGACTAAAAATCCGCACTTCGAATATCATCCGAACAAACGTTGGGTATTAAGTTGCAAGCAACAGATAATCGCAGTAAGAAAAGTGTGTAATGTAAACAATAACATCATCCTTAGAAAAAGCATTGTTGTTTTCTCCCTAATGGCAACAACACATCCTCCATCCGTCACGTTTCTGTCACTCGAACACAGATGAAAAGGAGGCATGAACCCACTATCGAGCATAAATACTCCCTCTTGGAGTTACTAGCATCTACTTGGCCAGAGCATCTACTAAAAAACGGAGAGCATGCAAGATCATAAATAACATATGCATGAATATAACATGATAGATTGATAATCAGAAGACATAGCATTCAACATTCATCAAATCCCAGCAAACACAACATGTAGCATTACATAAAGATGATCTTGATCATGATAGGCAGCTCATAAGATCTAAACATGAGGCACAAAGTGGAGAGAATGACCATCTAGCTACTGCTATGGACCCGTAGTCCAGGGATGAACTACTCACGCATCACTTCGGAGGAGGGCATGGTGGTGTAGACCCCTCCGGTGATGATTTCCCCCTCCGGCAGAGTGCCGGGGAGAGCTCCAGAACCCTCCCGATCTCGTGATGACGGTGATGGCGGCCTCGGGTGTTTCTAGGGAAAAGGTGGGATATATTTAGGGTTTACGCCTCGGGAGGAATAAATAGGCGAAAGGGCAGAGGCGGTGGAGGCTCAGGGGCTCCACACCACCACATGGCACGGCCAAGGGGGGCGTGCCACCCTATGGTGTGGGCCCCCTAAGGCCCCCCTCCGGGTCTCATCAGGACTCCGTGGAACCTCCGGGATTTCTAAGACTTCCGGGCTTCGAATTTTCCAATTCCTCGAATATTTCCAGAATAACTTTTCTGAAACTGAAAACAGCAGAAAACAGGGAACTGGCTCTGCGGCATCTTGTCAATAGGTTAGTCCAGAAAATCGATAAAAATGACATAAAGTGTATAGCAAACATGTGGGAAACAATAAGAAAACAACATGGAACATCGGAAATTAAGGATACGTTTATGACGTATCACCCCCCCCCCAAAGAGTAGCACTGATAACTAGATCTGCGTGTTACTTACACACCCTACCGTTTTAGTTCCGTCGGTCGCAGCTAATCGTTCAGGCAACAACACTCATTGCAGTGATCCAGGTCTAGATTCTCTTAGTGCATCATACAAGAATGCATCGTAATTACACATGCATTATCAGATACGGTCCATTGTTTTTCCTAGATCGGGAAATGATTGCCAATCTGAACAGAACTACATCTACAACAACAATAAGGTAGAGGCTGTGAACATGCTGAATGGGTAGAGCACCTTTTACCAACCTTGTGGAGACATTCAGAATTAGGGAGCCGTTACAAGATACCATCCACATCTCTGTGGAAGAGCAAGTTGCAATGTTTCTACATGTGGTCGGTCATAAGCAGAGTTTCAGAGTGATCCATAATACATTTGGAAGATCGAGCGAAACAATATACCGGTACTTCAAGCAAGTATTCTATATGGTAGGAGAGCTACGGGAAGAGATGATCAAGACGCCACCTATTACAACTCCACCGAAGATACTAGGTAGCCATAGGTGGTATCCATACTTCAAGGTGAGCAAATAAGTTATTTACTTCATAACATGCCGCCTACTTTATTTCTTTTCTAACATGTGGTTTTTCTCAATACAACAGGATTACATTGGTGCAATTGATGGCACTCATATCACTGCTAGAGTGTCGAGGTCACATACTGCCGTCTACATAGGCAGGGGAAGCACTACACCAGTCAGAATGTCCTAACAATTGTCGACTTCGACATGAGGTTCGCATATGTCTTAACTAGTTGGGAAGGATCTGCCCATGTGACGAAGGGATGGATCCTAGGCCTGTCGGGTGAGCCTACCCGGTCTCAGGCCCACGGACCAAGCTCTAAAGGAGGCGTCAAGGACTATTCTAGAAGGCCCAATTGAAGCCCACCCGCAAGACCTTGCGGGTCAAGTTAGGAAACTTGTAACCGACTCTACGTTAGGGTTCGAGTCCTCCCCGGGTACGGTTTGAGACCTAGCCACCTATATAAGGCCAGGAGAACCACCAGGAGGAGGACCAAGCAATACCGCACCACCAAGCCTTGAGATCGAGATCATACTCTTGACTTGAGCAACCCCCGTTGTAACCGATCTACTCGTTAATACAGATCGACAAAGGCAGGAGTAAGGGTTTTACCTCTACGAGGGCCCCGAACCTGGGTAAATCGTGCCCCCTATCTAGCCGACAATTGTCACCAGCGCCTACACGTTCTCCTAATCGAAACCCTATGGGTTCACCTGAGGGACTTGTTGAGATGCAGATTCGACAATTGGCGCCGTCTGTGGGAACGGCGGGCGCTGGATCTCCGGCATCTTCGGCTTTATTGACAACCAACTCACGCTGGAACCCCAGGACTTCGACTTCAACCAATCCGATCCGAATCGGGTCGTTCATTGTCGCCCCTCACTCGCCGGAATCGCGCCCGGTATTTAGCGATTTGGAGAAGAGCATCACGCTGACGTTCGGAAGCTTCCAGTTCTACACCAACAAAGACGGAATTCTACGCTTCCCCGAGAAAATCGATCTCGAAGGATCGGAATATGGGTCAATCTCTGGCCCAGAAGCTGTCGACTCACGACCCCGCTACGCGGATCGCGACTTGGCAAAAAAGCGGCGAATCTGTCCGCCTCAACACCGGCAACTTCCATACCCTCTCTACATAGGAACCTTCTCGGGTCAGGAAAGTCTGCCTAACTGCGCCTAGGACTCGCGAGCCATATCTGGCTCAGGTCTGCATGGCAGGATCAGGAGCCCCACCCGAAGAAACTGAAAACAGCGCAAAGGAACGCACTACCATCGGCGTCTCTCGAGCCGCTTGGAATCGGGCAAAGGAGGCCATCCGCACAAGCACACCACTGGAACTCGGAGCTCCTCACGAGGAGATGACCGCCTACCACTATCATCTAGTGAGAGCGTCTACTGCAATAAAGGAAGCTCGGATAGACCTAGCCGAGCGAAAGAAACTAGCAGATGCGTCAAGCCAGCGCCGAGCCGCATTATCCATGACACCTTATGTCGGGAACCGCCCTCCGAAGAAAGGATACGTCTCAAAAACCGCGACCATGGACGGCGAGTCCTTGAGCGGAATCAGCAAATCACTTATGCGCGTCGACGAGGATGGAAACATCCATCCGCAAACTCCTACAGCCGCGGTGCTAGCCGCAGCCACCTAGATGCAGATAAATCAACCAGGGGAAAACGACCCCCGTGCAGAACAATACAAGCAAGTGCAGAAAGGATTAGGCATGGCAGCCGCAAAACTCGCCTCCTACAATCGCAGGAAAGCAGCCGCATAGAAGGACAAGGAAGCACCCCGTGGACACAGGGGAACATCACCTGGCAAGGAAAAATCACCTCGTCGCGCACGAGGGAAAGAAGCCCGACGATGTGGAGATAGCCCGAGTGGCAGCGATAGCAGCCCGAAGGGTCGAGACCGTAGCCGCAGCCCGCGAAGAGGTCGAGATCGCAGCCCACGGAGAGATCGAGATCGCAGCCCGCGAAGGGATCGAGACAGCAGCCGCTCACGACATCACAGCAAGGAGCCGAGGGGAGACGTTAACCGCGACGAACCCGGGTACAACGCGCGACCAGACATCGCCCAGCGCAGGGTTAATAAAGGTCGAGCGGCCAGGAACCGCGCGCGTTCCTCATCTACATCCTCCGACGACGAAGTCTGCGGAGCCTTATGCTTTGCCCGCAGCTTCCGCGAGGCACCGCTACCCAAAAGATTTAAGCTATCCACGGAAGTGCAGAAATACGATGGTTCGCAAGAGCCACAGGCCTGGTTGTCAGATTACCTCACGGCAGTAAAATGCCAACGTGGGAACAAAAACACAGATATGCAGTACCTTAACCTGCATCTAGTCGGTGTTGCGCGCAGCTGGCTCGAAGGAAGGCCGAGGGAATGCTACAGATCTTGGGACGATCTAAACCTCGATTTCTGCAAAAATTTCCAAGCAACATACAAAAGACCGGCGACCATCGAGGAATTACGAGCTTGCAAGCAGAAAAGTGGCGAGTCTACTTGCGAATATATTCAGCGATGGACCACACTCAGGAACACAGCGGGAAACATATCAGAAGAAGTCGCGGTTGAAGCGTTCGCCAAAAGAGCACGGCGAACCTCTTTCAGGGAAGAACTGGGGCGACTCGCACCCAAAACCATGGGAGAACTGATGGCCATAGCCGATAGATGGGCAAACGGCGAAGACGCGGTGCGCAATGAGAAAGCCTCATCGCCAGCACGCGAAGACGATCGCCATAGTCGAAAGAAAAGGAGAAAGCATTACGACCGCGATGATCGAGAAGAACTGGTGGCAGCAGAGTTCACAAGAAATCGCGATAGTGGATATCGCGGAAATCACGAGTGGAAGCCAAAGCCAGAAGACAAAACCCCCGAGGAGGACCTCGACGATTACTGCACGCTACATCTCTTTACAGATAAGCGCACTGGCAAAACTAAGGCAACACACCTTCTCAAGGATTGTCGAAAGTTCCTTGATATCCACGAAGCCTTCTTGAAGAAAAATAGAGCAGCAGTAAATCAGGGCTACCCGCAGCTCCCTGAAGGAGGAGCTCAAAGATTTCACCAGCCGCAAGCCCTGCCCCCAGCAGGAAATCAAAACACGGTGCTAGCTGCGCTACCAGCGCCACCCGCCCCAAACCAGGGAGCCAATGGATACCCGAACCCAGCGGGACTCTTAGGCATGATACAAAAAGTCTGTCCATCACATAGGGTTCAGAAGACAAACACACGACAAATATGCATGGCTGTGCAAGCCCCACCTACGAATCCCGAGTACCTGAAGATGGCGGATCAACCAATAACTTTCTCCAAGGAAGACCACCCCCCACGAGTCTATCGAGCAGGACACACCGCGCTAGTCATACAAGCGCAAATTGGCAACTACGAGCTGGCTCGCGTGTTCATGGACGGGGGCAGCAGCATCAACATCATCTACGCAGACACACTCCGTCGCATGAACAGGAATTTGGACGGACTCGCGGAATCGGAGAAATCCTTCCACGGGATAGTTCTAGGAAAAGCAATCTGTCCACTCGGAACAATCAACCTGGAGGTGGTGCTAGGCAACCGAAGCAATTACAGGCGAGAATTTCTTGATTTCTATGTAGTCGATTGGCCCTCACAGTACCACGCCATTCTTGGTCGAACGGCGTTCGTCAGATTCATGTCAGTATCGCACTACGCATACTTGAAGCTTAAGCTGCCTGGGGAGCATGGCACAATCACCATCGACGGCGATTTCCAAAAGTCCAATAAATGCGACATCGAGTTCAACGAGATCGCCAAATCCTTCGGGATGCAGGAAGAACTGCAAGAGATAGCAAAAACCACGGATCACTCCGTGATGCCTCTCACCAAGAAGAACGCTCCAGAGCTCGAGTTCAACACAAATAGCGGTACCCGCAAGCATCAAGTGCACCCGACGGATTCTGCGAAGACGGCGATGGTGTCCACCACCCTCTCGCCAGCATAGGAAGGCGCGCTCGTTGAACTCCTCCGTGAGTACTGGGAAATTTTTGCCTGGCATCCTTCAGATATGCCAGGGATACCCAGGGAGTTCACCGAGCACTCACTCGAAGTCTTAAAAGACGCCAAGCCTATCAAGCAGACCACCCGACGGTTCTCAAAGCCCAAGCAAAAAGCGCTTGGATAAGAAGTGAACAGACTACTCGCAGCAAAATTCATCTGCGAAATAAAGATTTCCACCTGGTTAGCAAACTCAGTGCTGGTCCTGAAGAAGAATACTGACATCCTTCGAGTGTGCATCGACTACACGTCTTTGAATAAGCACTGCCCCAAGGATAACTTCCCCCTACCACGGATCGACCAGATCGTAGATTCTACGGCAGGTTGCCAACGTCTCTCCTTCTTGGACGCTTACTCGGGCTATAATCAAATCAAGATGAAAAAGGAGGACGAAGAGAAGACAGTGTTTATCACACCCCACGGTGTTTACTGCTACACGACAATGCCCTTCGGGCTAAAGAATGCAGGCGCAACATATCAGCGCTGCATGCAAAAATGCCTCGCCAAGCTCATTGGCAAGAACGTACAAGTGTACATTGATGACATCGTCATCAAGACTCGAGTAGAGGATACGCACCTCGATGATATCAGAGAAACATTCGACGCGTTGAACGCATACCGAATCAAGCTCAACCCGACCAAGTGCATCTTTGGCGTCCCTGCAGGACAACTTCTCGGGTACCTGGTCTCTGCTCGAGGAATTGAAGCCAACCCGAAGAAAATCCAAGCAATCCTGACAATGAAGGAGCCAACCAATCTCCACGGTGTGCAGCAGCTCGCAGGACGACTAGCCGCCCTAAGAAGATTCATTGCAAGGCTAGGCGAGCAAGCATTGCCTTTCTACAAGTTACTGAAGAAAACGGATAAGTTCGAGTGGACACCCGAAGCACAGAAAGCATTCGCGAACCTCAAGCGAGTATTGCAGAGCAGGCGCATCCTAGCAACACCGCAAGAACGGGAGCCGCTGTATCTGTATCTAGCCGCAACAAATCAAGCCATCAGCACAGCAATTGTGGTCGAGCGGCCAGAAGATGGCAAGGCGTATTGTATCCAAAGGCCAATATATTATATCAGCGAGGTGCTTTCGCCCTGCAAACAGCGACATCCCCATTATTAGAAACTCGCGTATGGCATGGTGCTCACGGCCCGAAAACTCAAGCATTACTTCCAGGAACACACCGTCACGGTGGTAAACGACGCGTCACTGGGTACTATCATGAATAACCCAATGGCATCCGCAAGAATTGCAAAGTGGAGTATCGAGCTCGGCGCCTGGGACATCATATATGCGGGTCGCAAATCTATCAAATCACAAGTACTCGTGGAGTTCCTAAGCAAGTGGACAGAACTACAAACGCCAGGCCCTCCAGAGTATACAAGCAACTGGATAATGTATTTCGATGGGTCGAAGAGAAACGAAGGAGCTGGAGCCGGGGTAGTCCTGATATCCCCCAGAGGTGACAAGTTGCAGTACGTCTTGCGATTGAATTTTCCACCCGACGACCCAGCATCAAACAATGACGCAGAGTACGAGGGCCTCCTCCACGGCATGAAGATGGCGATTGCCTATGGAGCAACCAGACTAATGATCTATGGGGATTCAAACCTCATAGTATAGCAGACAATGAAAGAGTGTGATGCCATCGCAGAGAACATGGTCGCTTATCAAGACATGTACAACCTACTCGAAGGAAGTTTCCAAGGGTGCGAACTAAAGCACATTGCGCGATCTAGCAACGAAGAAGAAGATAAATTGGCAAACATGGGTTCTACCAACACACCCATACCGCCTGGAATATACTTCGAGAGGATGATCAAGCGCTCAGTCAAGGTCAAAAAATCAGCAGAAGCACCCGCAGCAATGGAGGCAGAGGTCAGCCCGCAAACTTCTATGATTGAGCTGACCCACAACATTTCGAGACAAGTTTTTCTGGTCGAACCAGTCTGGACGCAGAAATACCTCGACTACTTGTCCAACAAGTAGCTCCCAGCAGATGTTCGCGAGGCTCGACAGATAGTACTACGCAGCAAAGCTTTTCGAGTACTCAATGGAGAGCTATACAAACATAGCATATCAGGAATATTGCAGAGATGCATAGCGCCCGAGGACGGCATGGAACTACTGCGGGATATACACCAAGGAGATTGCGGACACCATGCTAGCTGGAAGGCAATCGTGGGTAAACCTTTTTGTGCACGATTCTACTGGCTCACAGCGGCCAGGGATGCAAAGGACCGAGTCGACAAATGCAACACATGCCAAAGATTTGCGCCGAAGCCACACGCCCCTGCCACTGAGCTCCACATGATCCCAATCGCCTGGCCCTTTGCACAATGGGAGCTAGACATGGTAGGACCACTGAAAAAATCAACACCCGGAGGATACACGCACTTGCTCGTTGCAGTCGCCAAATTTACAAAGTGGATTGAAGCCATGCCAGTCACCTCGGCGAGCGCTTAATGCGCCGTAAAATTCCTCGACTCCATCGTGTGTAGATTTGGGATACCACACAACATCATCACTGACAATGGAAGCAATTTTACAGCAAAGGAAACAGAGCAGTTCTGCGAGGAAAAGGGAATCACCCTCAGTTTCATCTTTGTGGCTCACCCGCAAACCAACGGTCAAGTTGAGCGATCCAACGGGTTGGTCTTGGCTGGAATAAAGAAACGGCTACTCGATCGTCAGCACCCAGCGGCAGGGCACTGGGCAGAGGAGTTACCCTCCGTACTATGGAGCCTCCGCACGACCCCGAATCGATCGACAAACTACACGTCATTTTTCATGGTATACGGAGCTGAAGCAGTCCTTCCCGAAGATGTCAAGTTCAGCGCCCCACGAGTCGTCGCTTACAGCGAAGAAACCTCTAACAGGGCACTCGCGGAAGACGTGGATGCACTCGACGAGATACGCGACAATGCACTCGCAAGATCCGCGGTATATCAACAGTCGCTGCGCAACTACCACAGCCACCGTATACGCCACAGAGCTTTCGTGGTAGGAGATTTGGTGTTGCGGCTCAAACAGAAGGAAGGACACAAGCTCGAGCCACCGTGGGAAGGACCCTTCATAATACACGAAGTTATCCCAGGTGGCGCTTATCGACTGAAGAACCCCGAGACTGGTGGCATCTACTCCAATCCATGGAATGTTGCGCACCTCCGCAAATTCTATCCTTAGGACTATTCTATCCGCGAAAAATAAGGCTATACTAGCCATCCTGTAGCTCGAAGAACATACATGGATTCTCAGTCATATTAATAAAATACATGGTTTCTCAACCATAGTTTCTCAGGATATTGATCTTTACACGCTAAATAATAGGTATACACCCCAAACACATGGGGGCTACGCCTAACTTAGCATCATTTACAAATACAAAAGTACAAACAAGGTTGGCACCTTATAAAGTTTCAAGACACCTATACAAAAACGACAGGATACATACATCCTACAATTACATATGGCGACGAGCAGTGTCCTGAGCTAACACTCGATTAACCTCTTCAGAAGTCAATCGGATAATCTCCTCTGCTGCGGGACGAACGACTGTATAATGAGAGGTCATATCGACTGGAGCATTTGGGAGCCTAGCCACAGATTTGAAATTGACCTCAGGATGCCATAATCGGACAAAAGCGAGTGCTACTAAGGCCCCGCAGATCAGCTGTTGGCGGACACACTCGTGAATTTCACCTACTCGACCGAAAGTTCTGAGTAGTTGGCTCAAGTCTTCTGGACCTCTCTCCAGCGGATAGAAAGCGTGATTCAAAGCTATCAGGGCCTCGTGACAATGATCAACGAGTATCTTTGCCTGACCCACACGATACTTCAAAGTAGCCGCACAAAGCCTCGACTGCGGTCGGACCAAAAATTGTTCGCATGAAGTTTTGAACTACCGGCTTCGTGAAGAATATGGTTATCCACCCAATGTTTTTCACACCGTTCGTCAGGCTGAACAACTGCAAAGAAAGCTACAGAGAGTTAAAGAAGAAAACAAGATATAGTCAAACAAAATGCTAGGGGGCTGAAGTCTTTACAAAGCATATCCTTGGCAACAGCTGCCAACTCTTCCATCACAAAGTGCTCACGTTCAACCTCAAGTTTTTGTTTAGACTTGGCTACATCAGCCACTCCACGCAAAGCTTTTAGCTTGCGCTCACCATCCGCGACACGATCACGGAGGCCGGCAAATGTACCAACAGCAGCAACAAGGGGATCTTCTCGTGCGGCCGACCCACTCGAAGACTCCGCGACAACACCTGTTACCTGGAAGAAGACAAGAAAAGTGAAGGAAGAATTCAAGCCACCCCACTCAGGAAATAAACCACCTATTCGACAGGTGCTTGGGGGCTACTCCCATCGAGAGAAACTTATGACAATCAATCGCAAGAAATCACATATCAGATATCAAAAGAACATTTCGATTAAAGGTAGAATACGGGAATACATCCCAAGGTTCATTACATCAGAAGAGCAAGCTACATAAAGTATATCCTAAGGAACTACAGAAGTGCTGCCACTCGTGGTAGATTGCCCCTTGCGACTAGCACGGGCAATCAAGTCAGATAGCTTCCGCGCAAGGACTCCAGCCGGATCGCCGAAAGGACGAAGCGCTACCTTTCTGCTCGTGGTAGCATCGACGGGAAGGTTCGAGTACGCCTCGTCCAAGCCTGCGACTCTGTGCGCCAGCGCGAACTGGATAGAAGTCTTCACCCCGCACTCCGACTGGGCAATCGAGTAGGCCTGAAGGAGATCGCCCTCCAGGAAAACCTTCAGGAGACCATCCAGCGTAGGCGGAACCGCGACATCAACCAAGAGACGCTCGTGGAGTTGCGTCAACACTCGAATGGCATTGCCAACGAGGGAGCAAATCCCACTCGCATGCCTCCGAAGCTGAGCGCAAGAATCCGTCAGGGCGTCCACCCGTTGAACCCCGGGCAGCTCCAGCGTAACGCCAAGAAGATCTGCAAAGAGAACATTCATTCCAAGAAAATACTAGCTAATCGAAAAACGACAGAGGTCAACTGCAACTTAGTTTCGAAATTCTTGGCCAGAGGGCGAAGGAAGTCAACAGGATCATTGTCCTGTTTGGTGCCAACCTCCTCCAGTCGCTTCAGAGCGTCCTGGGCCTCAACGAGCTTCCCCTCGAGGTCAGTCAACTGCTTGCGAGAGGACTCAAGTTCCTTTCGGACAGCCTCCAACTCAGCCTCGAGGATAGTCACGAGTGATGGCTTCGGTCTTGTCGGTCTTCAGAAAATCAACTTGAGCTACACAGCAACAAATTTCAGCATAAGGGAATTCACACAATCAGAAAGAATAAGCAGAAGAAACGGGTAAATTTACCTTGGAGAGCTTGATTATCCGAGAGGAGTCGATCACGATCAGCCCGAAGGATTACGCAATCTGACTCAGCCGAAATTACGCGGCGACCAAAGGCTGCGAGAGAGTCAAGCAGAGACTGCAAAACACAAAGAGGAAGCAGTTAGCGAAAGTGGAAGGAAACTGAGCCTATTCACGAAAAGAAGATTGAAGTTTTGAGCCTGTAGCCAATCACAAGCGATTGGCTACAGCCTCGGGGGCTACTCCCATCGGGAGCACTGCCGTGCACCCGATAAAAACACAGAAAAGAACGAAGTACAGAATGCGAAGATTTGCGACAAAGTTTACCTGGCCCTGGACAATGCACAGAGGATCAGCCGAGCTACCCGACACTTCTTTCGAAGCCGAGGCCCCAACTGCAAAGCTAGGGAGCCAATAATCCGTAGCCGCTTCTGCGGGGGCTGGGCTCGGAGAATTCTGGACGGTCCTAGCAATCAGGGTTTCACCCGCAGCAGCATCATCTTTCCTCTTCTCGAGAGGAAGGGAAGAGGAAAATCGGCCGGGGCTGATGGACCGGAGCCTGTCATGAAGGAAAACAATAACGTCAGAAGGAGCGAGAAGAAAACGTTCGACTAGAACGAAGAAGGAAAAACTTACTCGTCATCATCATCATCCAACATGTCCGCGTTTAGGCGGTCTGGATCTTCGGCTTGGGAGCGGGAGGAGCGCGCACACTCAATGGGGTCACGATGAGGGGCTCTTTATCAGATCCTCCACCCAAGGAGTTATCCTTGGAGGTGGCTTCATCGTCTCCCGCCCGGAGGCGTTTGCGGTGGCGGAGATCGCTACCCGATTCCTCCACGTCATCCGAAGAATCGCTCTCGGAACTCGAGTCAGCGTCGGCAACGCTGGTGTCAACAGGAACATCCAGGTTGCTCGCCAACAGGTCCGAGGCTTCTTCACCGGAGACTGGCGGGTAGCAGGTTACTACCGCTAGACTCTGCAGAAGGAAAACAAGAAGAAGAAGAGAAGAAGAAACTCAGTCGACAAACTTTCGTACAAAGGAAAAGCTAAGATAGAAAAATATTTGAACTTACTTTGGATGGAGGAGGTCTCGAAGCTTCGAATGGCGCGATAGAGCAGTCGGGAAAGTCCTCACCCACTTTTAGCTTCGTGATGGCCGCGATTTTCTTCTCGAATTCAGCATTCGAAAGTTCTTCTCGGCTCACGCGGCTGGGATCTTGGACGCCCTGATATTCCCACATGGTGGAGGGCCTCTCCTACAAAGGCTGGATCTTGCGCTTGAGGAACACACTCGCCAGATGCAAGCCGTTCAGCGCAATTCCTGCGGCTTGGTCACGGAGGATTGCCACCTTGGCGAGTAGCGGGGCTACGACTCGGCTTTCTTTGACTGAAAGCTTGTGCGCCCAAGACTTTCGCCGCTTCAAGACAGCGAACGGGTGGAATTCGTGAACTCCACCCGCGCTGTTGTCGACGATGTAGAACCACTTTTTCCTCCACCCTTGCGTGGAGTCGATGAGGTGCATGTCGAAGTACAGGGTATCCGACTTCGCCTGGATTCCGAAGCCGCCGGTGCGCAGCGTCTCTCCAAGCTCGGTCTCTACCCGCGATTTCTCACGGAAGGCCCGCACCTTGAACAGGGCCTTCCAAAGGCTCCAGTGCGGGCGAATACCGAGGAAGCACTCGCAAAGCACGATGAAGCACGAGATGTGCTGCACCGCGGTTTGGAGGCAGGTCGTGGAGCTTTATGCCGTAGACATACAGCAATTCCACGAAGAAAGGGTGGAGGGGGAGTGAGAGCCCGCGTGCGACGTGATCCGCAAAGATCACGCGCTCGTTCGCGCGGGGATTTGGTACCTCTTCCTTCTTGCCGAGGCGAACCCGCTTCTCGGCGTTGGGAGGCAGTAGCCCTTCCCTCTGCATCTCCTTGATGCTTTTCTGCGCGGTGTTGGGGGAGCGCCAGTCACCGGAGCGCGGAGCAGGTGGCACGGGAACATCTTCGGGCGCCTGCGAGGAGGAGACAGCAGCGCTGTGTTTCTCCCCCCCCCGCCGCCGCCATGGATGCTGGTGCAAGCTCGCAGAGGAGGAGGTGTGCGCAAGGAAGACGAAGGCTGGGAAGCGAATGACGGGAAGTTTTTACATTTTACCTAAGGACCGTATATATACACGGAGTCACCCAATCCTGGCCGTTCATCGAGCAACGTGGCACCCATCGCAGCTGCCACGCGTGAAGCTGAAACGAAAGGGCGGCGAAGGCTGTTTCGTGCCACGGTCTTAATAGTAGATCGTGCGCAATTACTGCGCGCAGTTCGCGGGAAAACCGGAAACAACGTCTCGTTTCTGGTCAAAAAGCTGACAAGGTGGGCCAGCACATCTGTTCTCACTCCGTCACGTCCCATCGGGAGGATAAAGTGCGCTATGACGTCATTGTGAACATCATCAGGCTTGAAATTCTTTTGGATAAAAGCCCCAAACACGAAAATACTTCATATGGAAAAATCAAGATGCGAAGACTTTTTCGCATAAAAACCCCAGATATGAAATTTCCTTTCAAATGGGCACGACAAGGTTTCCAAACACGAAAACTCTTTCGTATAGATAGAAGACTACAAAGCACAAAAAACTTTGTGCACAAAAACAAGGGAGACATTTTCACTCGAAATATCCCTGGACAAAACTTACGAGTGTGGAGCTCCCGCCACTCGGTTATACGATGTACGCACATCAATCCCCTGGATCGTTCGGCCGACTAGGCACATCTGGATGCCGTATTCTTTCGAATACGAAGGTAAGACCCAAAAGATCTCTCTTGAGGGCCTGGAATCGCACTCAAGCTGCGTCCTCCGGTAATCTCCATGTCAACAACGCGAAAAAAAATCCTAGCGGACGCGCCGGGTACCCTATTAGGTTAAGTTCGACTCGGTAAGACCTCTACGACCCAGTCGCAATGATCACCTCACCAGATTCGAGTCGGAGGTCTTGGATCAGTGTAGGCCAGAACTGTTTTTGCCCTAGATGCAATTAATTGGCCCTGAGCTTTCGGGAGAGCCAAGCAACTGAGCCACATTCTTCTGCGAAAACAGCCAAACACACAGACACTTTTTATTTTTTCGATACTCGAGTACAAGAAATGCATCGCATATAGGATACACATCCTCTTCAAACGATTGAAGTCACTAATCGAAAAGAAACCAAGATAAGTTCTGAGCGTCCACCCGACGGATTCTCAGTCGAGTAAACTCTCGGGGGCTACTGACGAAGGGATGGATCCTAGGCCTGTCGGGTGAGGCTACCCGGTCTCAGTCCCACGGCCCAAGCTCTAAAGGAGGCGTCAAGGACTATTCTAGAAGGCCCAATTGAAGCCTACCCGCAAGACCTTGCGGGTCAAGTTAGGAAACTTGTAACCGACTCTAGGTTAGGTTTCGAGTCCTCCCCGGGTACGGTTTGAGACCTGGCCACCTATATAAGGCCAGGAGAACCACCAGGAGGAGGACCAAGCAATACCGCACCACCAAGCCTTGAGATCGAGATCATACTCTCGACTTGAGCAACCCCCGTTGTAACCGATCTACTCGTTAATACAGATCGACAGAGGCAGGAGTAAGGGTTTTACCTCTACGAGGGCCCCAAACCTGGTTAAATCGTCCCCCCTGTCTAGCCGACGATTGTCACTAGCGCCTACACGTTCTCCTAATCGAAACCCTATGGGTTCACCCGAGGGACTTGTTGAGATGCAGATTCGACACCATGATACGAACATCCGCGTTGAAAACTGATGTCTACGCACGCTTCTATTCTCGTAGACAGTGTTGGGCCTCCAAGTGCAGAGGTTTGTAGAACAGCAGCAAGTTTCCCTTAAGTGGATCACCCAAGGTTTATCGAACTCGGGGAGGTAGAGGTCAAAGATATCCCTCTCAAGCAACCCTGCAATTAAGATACAAGAAGTCTCTTGTGTCCCCAACACACCCAGTATACTTGTCAGGTATATAGGTGCACTAGTTCGGCGAAGAGATAGTGAAATGCGAGTAATATGGATGGTTATAAGTAATAATAGCAATCTGAAATAAATATGGCAGCAAGCAAACATGTAGCAGAACAGGCGGAAAATGGTGTTTCAATGCTTGGAAACAAAGCCTAGGGATCCTACTTTCACTAGTGGACACTCTCAACAATGATCACGTAATTGAATAACTAAATATCTTCTCTTCACTATGCTACTCTTAACCCTCTCCAGTTGGATAACGAACACTGATCATTGTGTAGGGATGCAAAAAGCATTCCTTAAAGTAAGCATTCCCATGTCTAGTTATCCCCACACTGTTAACTTGAGCGTCCTAGAAGGTACTAGACAAACACCACAATTCATAGAGGAGACACACACGATGTGCACACTGTCACCTTCACACCGCGGGACAAGGTGACTCCAAAGTTCATATTAATAAAACACTTGAGTAGCACATTAGATGAAGAGTAACATCTACTTATTCAACTAGATTACAAAGCTCACGATCACATATAGATCACACCATGGGAGAGAGATATGAACCACACAGCTAGCGGTAGAGCCCTCAGCCTTGGGGGAGAACTACTCCCTCCTCATCATAGGAGACAGCAACTGCGATGGAGACGGCGGTGGAGTCGATGGAGATGGCTTCCGGGGTCACTTTCCCGTCCCGGCAGGGTGCCAGAACAGAGATCTGTCCCCCGAAACTTGGGTTGACGATGACGGCGGCTGCGGAAGGTTTCGTGGAATTTCGCCGATTAGGTTAGGGTTTTCGGGAGGAAGGCCTTAAATAGGCGGAAGAGAAACGCCGGGAGGTCAGTAGGGGGCTCTGACCACCCCCAGGCGCGCCCTAGGGTGGACCCGCGCCTAGGCATGGTGAGGTCCACCCTGTGACCGTCTTCGACTCTTTTTCGGACTTCCGGAAGCTTCGAAGAAAAATAGGGACTTTGGCTTTCGTGGCATCCAATTCCGAGAATATTTCCAGAACAATTTTTCTGAAACTAAAAACAGGAGAAAACAGGGAACTGGCACTGGGCATCTTGTTAATAGGTTAGTCCCGGAAAACGTAAGAAAACGTAGGAAAATATATAGAAAACATGTAGCAATTGGAATAATATCAACATGGAACATCAGAAATTATAGATACGTTGGAGACGTATCAACAACATGAGTCACACAGATGATATAAATATACCTGATGGCAAGTTCTACCTAGGTAATGCAGGATATTCTTCTTGGCCTGGGGTCCTTCCGGCCTTCAGATCAATCAGGTACCATCTTAACGAGTTCTCGGTAAGGAACTATCCTAAGAATGCACAAGAACATATATTTGCTATGGAGAGGATATTTGCCCTTAGAGTTACTATGGAGAGGATATTTGCTGCTTTCAAGAACAGATTTAAGATCCTTGATCAGAAGTCATCCACTCATTCCCTACATAAGTCAACATCAAGATTGTTCTTACGTGTTGAATTCTTCATAACTGGATCCTAGGTTTGGTTGTAGATTCGTATTTCCCGAACGAGAAAGATGTGGCCCAGATGGCCAGGACATGGGACATTGTGTTGAACCTCATGATTAAGAAGTTTGGAAGACAAAAAGGCAGGAGTGGGCTGATACAATATGGGCAAACAGAGCTCAGACCAGGATCTGTTCCAGAGGTAGAAGATGTTTGTCGAATTGTTCTCATGATAGACTTCCCCTTTATAATGTATATGTGCTAAAAAATTAATTCGCTGGTAGCTAGGTCAATTTTGATGAACTGTAATTTGTTATTAGGTAGGGCTGAAACTTTATCGTTGTATTATGTATGTCCATGACAGTTGCGTGCTAGTCATGGTAAGTTCACTACTGCTGAAATAAGGTGATAGTAAACACCATCGTTTGGCAACCAAATATCAGGAGTTTACTTCTATGACACAAACACAAATAATGGGTACGGACTAATTTGGTCCCGACTGAACGGGTCTAGCTAGAAATTTATGGGCAACCAAATACGATGTACAACATGGTCCAGACCGCGTTTTCACCGGGATAGACCCTGGCAAGACACAGATGCAGAAACGATGCATGTAACCAAACACGTCCATAGAATGGAGGGGGCGGTCTCTATATTTTGAAACGGAGGGAGTATAAAAGAATCACTCGACCACGAGAATCTTCATATATGGCCTTGTCAGTCAATCAGACCACCATTCAGCGACGTACATCTATAGCTGGCCAAATGGGCACGTTTTCACTGGCCGGCCCGCGGCACGCAACCCTTGGCCCGGCACGAGTGCTCGTGTCCGAGTTATATTTGGAGCCCGTGGACCGGTCCAGCACGACATGATTAGTTTTCTTTATTTATTTTTAAAATTTTTTAGCTATCTATACTTCTTATAAAGCAAAACCCCACTACAATGCATTAAATATTTTTCTATCTCAACATGCAAGATATCCACATCATTCATCCTCTTAGCCAATCAATTGTCCATGTCATCTTCAATAATATTTATTAATTATTACATGCAAGCTCATATCATATATATTTTTAAACCATCCATTTTTTAGTTTAATGATTTATGCAAGCTACATATCATGCATTCATTAAACCATCCATTTTTCAAATTAATGGTTTATAATACGCATCGCATATCTATAAAATCTAGTATCTCGAGTATGATAAACCAATTTTTTCATATCTCTTTACACTATAGCATGTATCGTTCTGTTTATTTTTCCGAAAAGGAGTTTGAGACCCTTGGTCTCTGCATAAAAAAACACATGACATTTACTTTAAGGGATCACCGCCGCAACGCGTGGGCATCCTTCCATTTTTAAACCACCAAATTATTTATATTCATAATTTAAAATATATATGATATGATCAACTAAAGTTTGTATACTCTCTTACAAAAATAATGTATCATATCTCTTATAATTTCTAAAGCGATCCCCGCAGCAACGCGCGGGGCATCCTTCTAGTTTTATTGAATTTTAGCTCTTAACCGGGCTAAAATAGGATAATTGGGCCTAACTGTCCCGTCGTGCCGCCGTGCCTAGCGTGCCCTCGGACCGTAACAGTGCCGCCCGTGCCATGCCTTAATCGGAGCCGAGATGCGTGGGCCAGCCCCGCACAGCATGTTTTGCAGTTGTGCCGGGCCGGAATTGTGGCATGCCTTTTCTGGGCCGTGCCGTACCGGGCCGGGCCGTTTGGGCAGCTATTACATCCACCCGAGTCGGTAAAGCGGACGAGGGAGCCTCTCGAGGATAAACAGACCAGGGGGGAGCGATCCTTTGAACTTGCTTGTGTTGGAATCTTGGAGCGACTTCGATTACCTGCGGAGTAGCTGCGATGGAGGAGCAGTTTGTCCTCCGGGTGCCCCCATCCGTGGCGGAGCGGATCGAGCGTCTTATGAACGAATCCGCCGCCGGCTCATCCTCCAACCCAGACGACGCGTCCCTCGACCTCTCCTTTTCAGGTGCGCCCGCCCCTCTCCCTCCTCTGCGCTCCGCGAATTCTACTTTCTGTTTCCGCGGGAAATTGTTGTGGACCAGTATGGCTGCGGATTCGAGGGGCCATAGAGATGGATATTTCTTGGAGAATTCGGAAAATTCGCCGCAACAGCGGCCGCCTATTTGTTGGACAATCGCTGGGGGGGTATAACATGCCTATACGCTGTTTGACGAAATGCACAAGCCAGGCACAGTGAAGGTTACTGACGGGCGTTTGGAGATGGCTGGCTATTCGGTAGTGGTTCGGGCGTGCGAATACCACATCGTGCGTGGAAAGGGCATGCGGGTACCCTGCCTTAGGATGTCCGAGTGCCTTATTTTGTGTTCAAGTATTCACAGTACTTTGGAGCTACAATATGAAGATAGCAGATTCATCAGCAGCAACTGTGTCATTAAAGTTTGCCTGCTCACAAAGGTTAATAGATACTCGAAGTAGCCATGTAGCATAAAACTTCAGGGCCTCTTTGTAGCTTAACAGTTTCTGAATTCTCTGTTTTTAACGAGTGGAGGAGACGAAATCAATGGCTTAGGTTTACTGTTAGATGGAAAAGATACGCGCAGACAGCCCAAGCAACTATACAACACTAATTTGATTTGAATATCTCACTTAATTGATGTCTGTGTTAATATTTTACTTTTTGAGGGAACTGGGCGTCGACCAGTTGGCTATCAGGTATCAGCGCGCAGCTGTCTGCGCGCGATGCCCGCAACCAGCGTTCGAGCTCCCAGCTCCGCAGGTTTGCGCCTAGAGTTGCTTCTATCTTAATAGAAATCCGCAGGGGCTCCTCCCTCTGCTGGACTCGTTTTTTAATATTTCACTTTTCGCAAGTTGCCGAGGTTGCATTTTTTTGGCTCAGATATGCTTAACCTGTGTTATTCGTACAAAATCATAAAACCAGTCAGTATTGGTAATAAAAGGATACTTGAGTTCATTAAATATATGAAGCTGAAGAGATTGGGCCTTTTCATGAACCATGGGGGCATGTCAGGCTATTACTATGCAACTTTTGCAAAATGGTCTCTCTTGATTTTAAGGATACAGCTGCTTATTACAGTACTCTATAGTTGTTATCAGGAACTGAACTTATTAAATCCTTATTGCCTTCTGGATTTATGATATTTTTCCTCCTATAGAGGATGGAAGAAGTGGGACATTTATGATTGGCAACCAGAGCTTTCCTGCATCTCTATTGGATCTCCCAGCTGTCGTGGAGTCATACAAGACATATGATGATTCATTTTTAGTTAAAACTGCTGATATTGGTCAGGTAAAAGTGAAGATTTGTGTGTAACATCTAGTTGATTTTTTAGGCCTTATAATCAATTTAAACTGAAACAGATGGTAATGGTAAGAGAAGAAGATGATCCTGCTCCAGAAGGAGTTGAATACAAGCATGGACTTACTCCTCCAATGAGGGATGCACGCAGGCGACGCTATCGCAGAGAACCTGACCTGAGTGTATATGAATTGGCTACCCTTCAGCTGTATTTGTTCCCATGTTGATGATAAATACATCGTTACTCAGGACCCTTATTGTTGCATGCACTCTTTTTGCAGGCAGATCTTGTTCACCGAGTTGAGAAGGATCTTATACGTATTATGCAAGGAGGACCTGTCAGTATCCTTTTGATCTGTGTGATTTGTGCAATACTTTGCCTTATAGTGCAATGGAATAAAATGACCAGTAATTTTGTTTAGTTTTGTACTATTTTCCTGGTAGTTTTGCACTTCTATTGGCTCATCAACTTCCTAATGCAAAAACTACTCGCCCTGTACTTTAGAATTGAATATTACTATTTGCAGTTTCCTTGTTGATAGGGATAATGTTGTGAATCTCGTAAGCATGCCATTATAGTGATTGCATATAGAGGTCTCCAAACCTAACATACAGAACTTAGCATGTATTTTAGTTGAAAGGTCGACACTGAGGTCCTAGGTTTTGTAGGAATCTGCTATTTTGGCCATCACGACTACATTGCATTCATTTGTCGAACCATCATAAAAAGGGTATCTCGGTGTCCTAATGTCAGTCGATCTAAGCATGAAGTTCTTTAACTTGTTTGTAGACCAGAATGCTAGTGTAGTTGGAGCTGGTGAAGGTGGCGATCGCAAGAAAGCTGCAGCAGCTCCTGCACCCAAGCCTGAAGTTCAAGAGCCTGCTGCAAATGGCGAAGAAGTTGAGGCTGAGAGGAGCGACTCTGATGAGTCAGATAACTGAAGTGGAGCAGGATACGCATTGCCGTTTCAGTTGGCTGAGCAAACGTAGTGGAATTAGCGATTCAGATCAACCAAACTGTCCTTGTGGCCCCAGTCCCCAGATGTTGATACCCACATCGTGTCAATGCTGCAGATTTCGTGTAGAGACCCAGATCCTGATTATCTGGCCACGATGTGAAGGCGTTCTGGTCTTCCAGCTTTCGCTGGTGTGTGTTGTACTCTCCCGCTCCCACAGCTAACGTGGTTGCCTTCATCATTTCAGGCTATGTGGTTTGGCTATTGGCATATAATACTACCTTTTGGCAATGCTGTGTCCACCTATTACTATTCATTCATTGAATTGAGGAATTAATCTCTCGATTAAAATAAGACAAAGGGCGCTGGCCTTGTGTGAATTGAATGTAAAATTTGTGTGCTTCCAGACCGTGGGCACGCAAAAATTACATCCATTCCAAGCAGACCTTGCGTGGTTAAAATCCAGCAGTCTATAATACATTGCCTGTTTATCTGTTCCTGCGTATCGGAAATATCCAAATTCTATGATATCAAAGCTCATCTTTTGTGCACCTCCTGGAGAAAGCGAAGATGAACTGCCATTCTCCATATTCACCCACTAATCTTTTGCATTCAAATTAGCGTAAGTAACAGCAGAAAATCCTAACCATGAAATCATACTTAGTGAACAACGGAACAACAGGATAGTTCAAATTCCTTGAAATTCTTCAGTACCAGAAGTCTAATTTTGACAGCAGAATAACCTCCGTCAATACAAACCCCAAATCGTACAACCATGCTGACTCTGGGGTATATGCATTAAATACTGCGTTGGAATATCTAGGTTAACAGTGCTACATCATCTTAGATTTCATACTGATGTTCGTTCGCAAAAACGGAAGCCATGTATAAGCCAGCAGCATTCCGAAACCCAGAGGGGCAAAAAACAGGCAACTCCATTGAACAAGAGACAGTTGAGGTAAAATCATGCAGCACCTCTTCCGATTTGACTATCCAGCACCTCTTACGATTTGACTATCCAGCACTCCTGCTTACTGCAAACCAAGAAGGATAACATTGTGATCCCAGGTAAAAATAATAATATTAACACTAGAAGGATATATGCAGACCATAAAAATGTCTTCCTTTATACAACATATAATGTGCAACCATTGTAAGTTCTAACAGGTTTGCGCTTAACTACAAAAGTGGATCAACGAGGTTGCTAGCCTTTTTCGGGATGTGGGTGCAAACCTAAATAATCCATGTCAAAGACTCAACAATAAATATTTTTATTATTAAAGTCAGATAACAGAATTATTCTAGTCCACAAATATATTTTGGAGTCTTCATGGATATCATACTTTTCTGATTCAAAGTTTGAAGCAAGCCACCAACCAGAAAATAATTACCACTCATGTCCATTACATGAAAAACGTTTACCTGATTGCATAAAGATTATCTATCCATATGTGTGCCATCATTTACACAACAATAGTTGACGAACATGGCGAAATCAGATCCAAGACATTCAGGTATTTAAGATCTCACAGCACAGTGAAACAGACAGCCAAAACAAAAGATATGCCTACTTCTCATGGCCTTTAGGAGGATGCTCAACCATCATCCTGGGTAATATTTCTTAGCCCTGTAATCGCCTCCTAGGAGGAATGTAACTCAAACTCTTCCTTTTCAATGAAATGAAACGCAAAATTCTTTTGCGTTTTCTCGAAAAAAGCAATCCACTTATCACATGCATTTAAAATAATCTGGTTGATATATTTTACTGTGTTGCTCTACATAACTGATAACCTCTTTGGAGCAATGTTTTCATGCCAATCTAGCATAACCACTAATGCAGGTCACATCAAACAGAAAACCTCCATCCCATGGCTAGGACCAAAAAAAAACATGGGTGGCATGCAATATTACCAAAGTTTTAAATAGCCGGCTATAGCCTTCCGAGAGGCTCGGGGCTACGGCTAGAGCCTTCAGAGGCTATATGGAGAATAGCCGCTAATAGCCCGGCTGTATGGATATAACCCGGATATAGCCTCTTAGCCCGGCTATATCCCGTCTAGGGGACCAAAAAATTTGGTCCAAAATTTGTCACCTCCGTCAAATTCGGAGCCCAAATCAATCACCGTTGTTTGTTGAATTGCTGTTGTGAGGTGCGAGTGCGACCCATAGCGACCTGGTTTCAGAATTACTGAATTAATAGTTGTTATTTAACTCCTGATTGTTTGTTCATCTTATATGACTATGTTGTTACGTTATGCATTTGCGAATAATACTATATAAACGATTATATGTTGTCTAAATTTGACTATTTTTTTCAATATTCTAGCAAAACGGCTATATGGTTATAGCCCGGCTATAGCCTTTCATAGCTTCTGAGATCGCCGCGGCTATATGCAATAGCCCGCTATTTTGAACTTTGAATATTACAGTGGACGATATTTCGTACGCCGCCTCCACAGTAGGGAGAGGGGGGGAGGGGGCTGTGCAGGACCTGGACCGTCCAATGAGCTACATGAGGAAATCACAGAAGAACAAATTCTGGCAGTGAAAACAAATACCCAATCTTCTAACTTCTTGATCAGAGTGTTCAATTTGCGATCTAAGGGCTAAGGGCCAGGATAGACTGCAGCCAATCTGGTTCATCCACGAGAAATCTAATAGGCTAAATCCCAGAAAGGCGTTATACCCATGCCACCACATCTACTTCTAGCGATTCCTTAACTCCCAAAATATTCACCTGTATGTCCCCCCAAAATGGTAATTTCTTAACATTGGTGAATTACACTTTGTACAACCCGACAACCCCTCTTTAAGATGATAAAAAATTGGATAATTCCTCATGCAACCATACCCCCATGGAATTCCATCTTTAACACAGCCTACAAGACCATGGTTAAACAAGAACGCTAAACAACATCGCAAAAGGACAGCTCAGTTAGGATAAAGATCGTTAGCAAGCATTGTGAAATTGTGCTGCAATATAAACGTGTTCGGCAGTTTAGAATCATACGGGCTGCAGATGGACACAATAAGTACCTGCTTCATGGTGCCAAGGACAACCAGCCACTCGAGCTTGTCAAGAGTTGCCTCGTCCGCCTTGTCGAAATCCACCTCAACCCTCCCATTCGCCTCCTGAAGCCATGCACGTACGTCCTTCATAATGATGACTGCTTTCCTCTGCAAGTCCATCGACAGCCGTGGCAGGTCATCCTTGAGCATCATCCTACGCTCTGTGATTGATGGCGGCGATGGGAGCACTTGATGAATGGAGGCCCACCCTGACTCGAAGATGGCAGAGAGCTCGGCCGCACTCTCATACACATCATCGCCCTTGTCGTTGTAGGTCATGGCGTTGAGGAAGGTAAGCCTCACATCCCTGGCAAATGAGTGCAGGTTAGTGTAGCGACCGCCCTCAAGGCGGCGGCTGACGGTGCCTAGATCCATGGGGTCGGATATGTCGGAGTAGTAGTCACGCAGGCCAAGGCTGAGCGGATCCACTGGCTTGGCGAAAACCCACCCGTCCTCATGTTGCAGCAGCTTGTCCAGCAGCATGCGGACGCGCTCCAGGGTACCAGCAAGGTGGGCGCCGGCATGGCACTTAGGTTTCTTGGGGAGGCTTGGCGGCAGTGGCGAAGGTGTGGCATGAAGCCTTCGGGGTGGCGGCGAAGGTGACTTGCGAAGCCTTCGGGGTGGCATAGGGCCAAGAGGGTCTGGGATTCAATTTTGGGTCAATTTCACACGGCAACGAAGCAACTCTTATAACCCTGCAAAAATGGGTAGCTTTGGTTACTTACCATTACAAGTCCCTAGCAAAATACCATGAAAAGATCATTGCTTAGCTATATGCACCATATGGAGGTCACAATTCTCTTGAACTCTGTTAACCCCAACACCTCTACAGTTAAGTATGTCAATTTTTTCCCCGTTGTGAACTCCCCGCGTTGCTCCATGTGCACAACAACTAACAGAAATGGTATGATGCATCCGCAGCATATAACATTAAAACCCCTATCTAGCCTCCTCTTGCTGCCAGTTCAACAGCTATAAAAGGAAATTGATCCAGCAGCACAAAGCGGCGGGCATAACAGGAGATGTAACACCATATAACCCTCCCGCAAAAAAAGAAAGAAACCATATACCCCTTTTTCTGCTCTCGTTTCTTCCATTTCAGCAGCACAACACCGCACGGGCCATCATTCTTCTACTTCACTTCTGTTCACATTCCTTCACTACCTTGATTGGAAAAACTAGGGTTTAGGACGGGGTTTGCCGCAAGAAACTGGGAGAGGACGGAGAATGGTTAACCTGGAAACGGGAGAAAGGGGAGGAGCGTGGCGGGGAAGAATCGACGGTGGGGAGCGCTGGTGGCCGCCGCAGCTCGGGTCGCCGGCGGCGCTATGCTAATTTCCTCCAGTGGTGGCGCTCGGGAGGCATCTGTGATCTGTCTACGGGAGGGCTGCTATTCTTTTGGTAGGGGTAGGATGGGAAATAGCCACTCAATCTTCTTGTTTGTTTTTTATTTATAGATATTTAGGGAAAGCCATGGTGGTGGATTTTATCATCCGGCAAAACAAGAAAAACTCTAGGGGCTCCTCTTGCCAAACAATCAATAAAAGACCCTCTAAATGGTTGCTAAAACATTTTTCCACATATTGGCTTCTCTAAGTAATGAGCAAACAACATTTTAAAAAGTTACTATACTAAGTAATGTGCTCTTCTCCTAGCTATGTTGTCGTGCCCGGGCAATGCTCCGCCACGTCGATCACATATATGCAATGTAAGTTAATTTCAATTCTATCGCATTTCACCTTGCTAGCCAAAAGTAAACCATCGCGCTGGTTGTTGCTAGATCAGAAACAAGGGGATAAAAAACAAGGGGATGCCGCAACAGCTACTACAGGGAAAAAAACCCCAACTCATTCCGAATAATTGCTCCGGTATTTCCCAATCCTAACCAAGCTAAAACCCAACGTCAACATTGAGTTCAACAAAATCCTTGCTCGGTTTAACCCATCGCGTCTCACTATCCTTTTCTTCGTTCTTCTTGCCCTTGGGCGATTCATCATTATCGCATGTGCAATTCGCGTCGGCGATTGTGATGGTTCACTATGCATTGCCGGGCATAGTTCCCACCACACGTATCATATAGCCGTTCATATGGTTTATGTCAACATCAACCAGTAGTGGAGCTCTCACTCCTCAGTCACGGAGTAGAGTCTCAAGATCTGAAACTCCTTCTGTCTCCGAGCTACACACATGACACACATGGGTTATCAGACCTTCCATACAAAGCGGTCCCCAAATCTTCCTAGCCCTCGGGTAGGTAAAGAAAGCATGATATATGCTTTCACAATTAGTCTGACATAGTTGGCATTGGGAACTAGATTGCATATGCTTATTCGTCAACACTCCGTTGCACGGTAAGGCTCCAAGCAACATCACCAGCAATGGATCTTAATTTTCGCAGGTACATTCGGGGAACAAACCTTCTTCCACACAGGCAATGTTGATGAGATGGCATAGCCACTCGTTCTTCGCAAAATTCTCCCCGCGTTGGTGCTCCCATTCCATGTAACAACACAATCGGACCGAGAACACCTAGATTCTAGTGAAGTGTCAGGACACAAATATTCTATCGCATAGTCGGGACACAAAATCTTCATCATACATCTTGCCAACAGAATATCAAGTGTGTGTTGTGCATCAGTTGGCCATAAAAAAATTCTAACGAGCTCTTCGTCATCCTAGGTTTTAGTTACCAAATCAATAAGTTGTTCCACTCGAGTAAATAGGATATGTCCCTCGTCACACTCTTCATGTTGAGACTACTAGGGATCCAAAGGTCCTCTCAAATATTTATTCTTGAACTATCCCTAACTCTCCATGTATGACCATGTTCGGAAGTTTGAATTCCTGCCCATATGCTTTGCGAAGTATAGGAGCACATGCTAACAACAGAAAATCTTCTTCATTTTTGGAAATCGATGGTCGACGATTAGTATAAAAAGACTCAAAGGAGGATATACAACAAATCTTAATCGTCCATGCATCCATTTAATCGTCCATGCATCCATTTAATCCAACTGTCCAGCTCGCTCCAATGTTGACCACCTCACACGTTTAGGGTTGATTTTCACCTAATTACTTAACCCCTATAATCTAATCACATACCTTTCTCCGTAGAGAAAAAACATTGTCTTTATGCCCCTTGCGCACTTGAGAAAGAAAAATAAGACATCTAGATGGTATATACGGTAGCCACGGCTTCCATTTGAACTCCCCATCAAGCACGCGCCCCCGGACTCTGCTTGCCCTCCGCCACCAGCCTTCTCCCACACTCCCACACTCAACACACCCCGTCCTTCGCTCGCACTCGGTATGATTAAGCATGGTGAATATTTCTATGATGATGTTATGGCCAACGGTGAAAGAGCATTTCTTGATACCTAGTGTTTTGTGTGTTAGTTAACAATACTAGTGATATATTTGACCAGGTGTTAAGTGGTGTGATGGCGTGTAACACACGTTCGTTGGGAGACCCCAAGAGGAAGGTATGAAGAGCACGGCAGCAAGTTTTCTCTTAGAAATAAACCAAGATTGAATCGACCAGTAGGAGAAAGAAATCACTTCTGAAGGTTGTTGGAAGCTGATGTTGGCAGGGCGCACTACCGGTTTAGCGGCAACGTGGAATCTACACAAATCAAAGTACTTTGCCCCAACAAAACAGTGAGGTTGTCAATCTCGCCGGTTTTGCTAACACAAAGGATTAGATGTATTGTGTGGAAAATAGTACTTGTTTGCAGTAAATGAAAAGAGAACAATGATGGCAGTGAATGAGAGGAAAACAATAATTGCTGTAAAGAAAACAATGTTTGTAGTGGTTGTATTATCAGTGTCAAAGAAATGGACTGGGGTCCATGGTTCACTAGTGGTGTCTCTCCAAAACAGATAGATAACATGTTGGGTAAACAAATTACAGCTGGGCAATTGACGGATATAAAGGTTGTACCGTAGTACATATGCATGACATGGTGATTACTATGTGATTCATGCGGGCATTGCAACATAATTCATTGACCGTTATCCAACTGCATCTATGACTAATAATTCACCCTCGGAGCGTCATCCAATCAAACCTCGGGTATTAAGTTGCAAGCAACAGATAATTGCATTAATTAAAGTGTGTAATGTAAACAATCTAAACATCGCTGTTTTCTCCCTAATGGCGACAGCACATCCCCCATCCGTTACGTTTCTGTCACTCGAGCGTGAATGAAAGGGAGGCATGAACCCACTATCTAGCATAAATACCCCCTCTTGGAGTTACAAGCATCAACTTGGGCAAAAAATCTACTAGTAATAGAGAGCATGCAAGATTATAAATAACATAAACATGAAAGAATATGATAGATTGATAATCACTGGACATAGCATTCAATATTCATCGGATCCCAGCAAACACAAATGTAGAATTACAATAAGATGATCTTGATCATGTTAGGCAGCTCACAAGATCTAAACATGAGACATAAAGAGGAAAAGACAACCATCTAGCTACTGCTATGGATCCGTAGTCCAAGGATGAACTACTCATGCATCACTCCGGAGGCAGGCATGGTGGTGTAGAGCCCTCCGGTGATGATTTCCCTTCCGCAGGGTGTCAGGGGAGAGCTTAAGAACCCTCCCGGGTTGACGATGACAGCGGCTACGGAACTTTTGGTGGAAAAAGGCTTGGGTGTTTAATATTTTCCCGAGGAGGAGCTTAAATAGGCGAAAGGGCAACATCGGTGGGTGGTCAGGGGCCACACCACCTGGTGGCGCGGCCAGGGAGGATCCGCGCCACCCTATGGTGTGGGACCTCCGGGCCCCCCCCCTCGGGGTCTCCTCCGGACTCCGTGTACGTGACAGAATTCTAAGGTCCTGGTTTTTCATTTCGTCCAATTCCGAGAATATTTCCGGAATAACTTTTCTGAAACCAAAAACAGCAGAAAACAGGAACTGGCGCTGTGGCATCTTGTTAATAGGTTAGTCCCAGGAAATCCATAAAAATGACATAAAGTGTATAGAAAACATGTAGCATATGTCATGAAAACAACAGGGAACATCAGAAATTATAGATACGTTTGAGACGTATCAACATCCCCAAGCTTAGTTCTAGTCGTCCTCGAGTAGGCAAAACGATAAAAACAAAATAATTTATGAGGTGACATGCTACCAACATAATTTTGATCATTTTAATTGTAAAAGCATTTGTAAATCTGAGATCATAGTACTCTAAACACAAGCATGATACATATAATTCTAACAATGAAACTTCGCAATCATGTTGCAACATGAAAAGTAACACAAACAAAAGATCATCAATAATAATGCATTTGAAAGTTATATGTTTGTTTCGAGCAATAAGAAAGCATAGCAAAGTAGTATTCAGCTTTTTTTTAAGAGTGGAGAAAAACATAAATGCCAGGACACCTTCAAAGTTCAAGTGGTGTCTAGAAACAAATAGTTTGAGAATAAGTAATAACATGACATGAATCAATCAATAATAATCTTTGGGACAAATGCACATTAAACTCAGAATGGCAACTACGCTCTCTTAACTGTGCATAAAATTAGAAGATGAAGACTCAACATAAAATTAAAAGAAAGGCCCTTCGCAGAGGGAAGCGGGGATTAACTCATGTGTTAGAGCTTTTTATGTTAGTAAACAGAGGTATTGGAAACATTTTTTTACAGAGGTGTATGCTTATGTCAACGAATGGTAAACAGAAAATACTGTGCGTCACAAGCCAACTAGACCTTACAAGAGCGGCTCCCATTTAAGGACGCTACTGGTGTAGTAGATCATCCCTCTTCTCTTTTCTTTACACAATTATGCTTTGACTGATAAATCAGGGGCAAAAAGAGTGAAGAGAATTTTATAGTAACCAATTTTGGGGCTGGGCACCCCACTGCGAGCTCTTCTATCAATTTGGATAATCGGATATGCCACTATTCCAAGTGTGTAAAGTCCAATCAACAAGTGAGATAAAGATTCTCTATTCACGTCCTCATGAGCTAAAACAGGGGCACAAAACAGGTGCAATTTTGAAGGTTTTAAAGGTAGCACATGAGAAAGTTTCTTTGGAGTGGTGGTTAACTACCACATATAGGTAGGTATGGTGGAAACATTTGGCATACTTTGGTTTTTGGGAGTTGGATGCACGAGTAGAGATCATACTCAGTACAGGTGGAGGCTAGCAAAGACTGGGAGCGGCAAATTAAGAGAGAAGTAATGGCCATAATCATGCATAGCGACAAAAACAATATTGATCAAAGCATACATGGTATTGCAAGTCAAAAACTAAATGATCATGGAGGCTAAAGGTGACTGGATTATAGTCATAACATGGTGTAAGCATGCGCCAAGTCAACCAAATAAAGCATTCAAAGGAGAATACCACAATATTATGCTTCGATATGATAAAAACAACGCATGATTCTTTTTCAATTGCACATTAAGCACTCTCGGCTATTTAGTACAAGTCATGCTACATCAATAATTACTAGGCATAAAATTAGAATAACATCCAACATAACATGATAAAGTCTAGCCATAGTCTAAACAAGCGTCTATTTGCACCGTTATAAGCTTGAAATATTTTATTGGTTTCCAACACCATGATATTATTTAAACAAAAACTCTCCATGCGATATATCAATGAAACAAGAGAGTAGCACTAATCTACAAGAACTAACAGATCTGAAAAAGAGATGCATGAAAAACATGAGCTAAAAAGATGAGGAGTTGCAGCAGCTGCAGAAAAACGAAGAATACGAGCATGATAATGAGGAATACGAGTATTCATATGAAAAACCGGAGCGTGTCCCTCTCCCACAAAAGAATTCTTTGTTCCAACTAAGTTTATTGCAGAAAGGAAAACAAATAAGACAAAATAAAAACAAACAGACGCTCCAAGTAAAGTGCATATGATGTGACCGGATAAAAATATAGTTTCACTATAAGTGAACTGATAAGTTGTTGATGAAGAAGAAGATGCCTTGGGCATCCCCAAGCTTAGACGCTTGAGTCTTCTTGGAATTTGCTGGGATGAACCACGGGGGAATCCCCAAGCTTAGGCTTTTCACTCTTCTTGATCACATTATATCACCCTCTTCTCTTAACCCTTGAAACCTTCCGTCACACCAAACTCAAAGTAATTCTCATTATAGGGTTAGTGCATAATAAAAAAAATCACATGTTTTGCATGGGCACAAGCATTATTAATACTTTTCAAACATTAGCTACAACCACTGATGTTTTATGGAGCAAAGAAATCCACTTAACATAGTAAAAGAGAGAATGCAAGTAAAAAGGCATGATCTGTCAAAACCAGAACAGTCTGTAAAGAAGAATTTTTTTGAGGCACTTACGTTGCTCAAATCGAAAAACTTAAAACTGGAAAAAAAATCGGAAATAGTTGAGGATTAAGCACAAAAATTTGCACGTCATTTTGATCTTTCTGTGAGTTTATACGATTTTAACAGTGGACAGCAGAAATCTGTTTCCTGCGCAGAAATCCAAATCTAACTTCAAATTTTCACTAGAGACTTTACTTGGCACAACAAATACGAGAAAATAAAGATACAAAGGAGTTACTACAGAAGTAAACAACACCTTGACTCAAAGAAAGCAGAAGAAAACATTGCAAAAATAAAAACATGGGTTATCTCCCGAGAAGTGTTTTTCTTTCACGCCTTTTAGCTAGGCCCAGAAACAAGAATCAAGTATTTTCAAGTGAAGAAGCATCCAAAACAAGACCACAAGCCTTGCATTTACCTTTCTTACCCTTATTCTTACTTATAGGGAACTGATGATTGAATCCCGGTTTGGAGGTGAAGGTCATGGTACCTTTTCCCACATCAATAGTTGCTCCCAAGAGCTTTAGGAGAGATCTTCCAAGAGTAATTTGGCCTCCTCCTACACATTCAATAACAAGATAATCAGTGGATACCGTTCTTCCTAGGAGTTTTGTAAACACTCCTTCAGCTATCCCAATGGGAAATATAATGGCATTATTGGTAAGACATATTTCTTCTCCTCCCTCAGAAAGTCCCCAAAGACTCAAAGATTCATAATTCTATTTAGGCATAAGACAGAATTTAGACATAATATCACAACGATCATGAAAAGTTTCACCATTTATAGCAACTTTTACTGTAGGCGTCATATTTGAGGCTTCAAAATTTATTGGGACATAATCAAAATGTTCACGAATCTTATTATAACCTTCTTTTAAGCAAGATATATGTGTCTTAAGAGTATTTAATCTAGCATAAATGCTTGCGAGGGCTATATCAGATTTACAAGGTGAGCTATATGATGCAATCAATTTTTTATGGCATTAAAATCTTGATCCCCATCATAATGAAGGAAATCCCCTCCAACTAAAGTATCTAAATCATATCTAGAGCAAAGAACAAGATCGAAGTAAAAGCTACGAAGAAACATGCTTAGAGTCATTTTAGGTTCAGTTTTACAATAAGAATAAAAAACTCTAGACCAAGCTTCTTTAAAACTCTCCTCACTCCCTTGTTTAAAAGTGATAATCATTTCCTCAGGTGACATGGTAAAAGGGACAGGAACAGACATAAATGCAACTTTAAATTGGAACTGATTTTTTGTGTGTTTTTATATAGAGAAGCAAACAAGATATAATAAAATAAACCAAGCAAAACAAAAACAAAGTAAAGAGATTGGAGGTGAGAGACTCCCCTTGCAGAAATCCTCTTCCTCCCCAGCAACGGTGCCAGAAAAAGAGCTTGATGGCGTGTAACACACGTTCGTTGGGAGACCCCAAAAGGAAGGTATGAAGAGCACAATAGCAAGTTTTCCCTCAGAAAGAAACCAAGGTTGAACTGACCAATAGGAGAAAGAAATCACTTCTGAAGGTTGTTGGCAGCTGATGTTGGTAGGACACACTACCGTTTTAGCAGCAACATGGAATCTACACAACACAATCAAAGTACTTTGCCCCAACAAAACAGTGAGGTTGTCAATCTCACCGTTTTTGCTAACACAAAGGATTAGATATATAGTGTGGAAAATATTACTTGTTTGCAGTAAATGAAAAGAGAATAGTGATGGCAGTGAATGAGAGGAAAACAATAATTGCAGTAAAGAAAACAATGTTTGCGGTGGTTGTATTATCAGTGTAAAAGAAATGGACCGGGGTCCACAGTGCACTAGTGGTGTCTCTCCAAAACAGATAGATAACATGTTGGGTAAACAAATTACAGCTGGGCAATTGACAGATATAAAGGCTGCACCGTAGTGCATATGCATTACATGGTGATTACTATGTGATTCATGCAGGCATTACAACATAATTCATAGACCGTTATCGAACTGCATCTATGACTAATAATCCACCCTCGGAGCGTCATCCAATCAAACCTCGGGTATTAAGTTGCAAGCAACAGATAATTGCATTAAGTAAAATGTGTAATATAAACAATGTAAACATCGTTGTTTTGTCCCTAATGACAACATAAACATCCTCATCCATTACGTTTCTTTCACTCGAGTGTGACTGAAAGGGAGGAATGAACCCACTATCTAGCATAAATACCCCCTCTTGGAGTTACAAGCGTCAAATTGGTCAAAGCATATACTAGTAATGGAGAGAATGCAAGCTCATAAATAACATAAACATGAAAGAAAATTATAGATTGGTAATCACGTGACATAGCATACAATACTCATCGAATCCCAGCAAACACAACATGTAGCATTACAATAAGATGATCTTGATCATGTTAGGCAGCTCACGGGATCTAAACATGAGGCATAAAGAGGAGAGGACAACCATCTAGCTACTGCTATGGACCCGTAGTTAAGGATGAACTACTCACGCATCACTCCGGAGGCAGGCATGGTGGTGTAGAGCCCTCCGGTGATGATTTCCCCTCCGGGAAGGGTGACGGGAAGAGCTTCAGAACCCTCCCGAACTAGGGTCAACGATGACGGCGGCTGCAAAACTTTTGGTGGAAAAAGGCTCGGGTGTTTAGGGTTTTCCCAAGGAGGATCTTAAATAGGCGAAAGGGAAACATGGTGGGTGGCCAGTGGGGCACACCACCTAGTAGCGCGGCCAGGGGGCCGCGCCACCCTATGGTGTGGCCCCTCCAGGGCCCCCCTCGGGGTCTCCTCTGGACTCCGTGTAGTGACAGAATTCTAAGGTCCTAGGTTTTTTGTTTCGTCCAATTTCGAGAATATTTCTAGAACAAATTTTCTGAAACCAAAAACAACAGAAAACTGGAACTGGCGCTGTGGCATCTTGTTAATGGGTTAGTCCTAGGAAATCCATAATAATGACATAAAGTGTATATAAAACATGTAGCATATGGACTGAAAACAACATGGAACATTAGAAATTATAGATACGTTTAAGACGTATCATGGTGCAGGTCGTTAATTTCATCCTTTGTATCAAACACCAATTTTTGTGAAGATAGATCAGCTGTTAAAGATTTAGAAGGCAACTGGAAATTTCTGGTCAACTGGATTATCCGATTCGGAAGAATCTCAACGAAAACGGCTAAGGAAATAAATTTCCCTGGCACTAGAGGTAGCCAAAAATTTCCAACCGAAAATTTCTAGTAAACCGAATTATCCAGTTTCCTCCAGGGCCTCGAGAAAACGGCTAAGGACCAAGCGTTTTCGGGACAAAAGGCGACCGAAATATCCATTTTTTGGAGAAGGCCTCGAAATTTGGCTAAGTCCCAGAAGCTTTTTGGGACAGAAGCCAACCAGACATTTGGTACCGGAAATTTTCCAGAAACCAGAATTTTCGGTTTGGTCAACAACACCCGGAATATCCCGTTCAAGTTTGAACCAGAAATTCTGGTTGTTTCCAGCACTCGAACGGCTAGATTTCGTGAGGGGGTATTTATACCCTTCTTCTTCTCCAAGAGCTTAAGTTCGTTCAAGCCTTCAAGATCCATTTCTAGAGCTCACCAAAAGAAAGATTTATCCCAATTCCTCCACCCAAACTAGTTTATCTTTGGAGGATTGAAAGAAAGGCCCCGATCTACATCTTCACCAAGTCGTTCTTCATTTCCCCCTCATTCGCTTGAGGGATTTGAGTCTATGGTTTATTTGTGGAAAACCTATACTCCATTGATGCTTAATTGTTGATTGAAGCAAGATTGTTGGTGATTATTGGGAAGCCCCAATTTGGTTGTGGGTGTGTGCCTCAGACGCATTGTAAAAGCACCGATTTCCGCCTCGAAGGGAATCAATAGTGGAAGGTGAACTAGGCCTTTGTGGCAAGGTTCATCGGAGAATAGGGTGAGGCCTTTGTGGCGTTGAGTAGGCATGCGTGCCGAAACTCATCCCCCTCCAACGAGACATAGTCCCCTCAAAAAGAAGAACTCGGGATTTGATGCATGTAAAATGCATAGATGAATTTTGCATATTTTCACATGGTTTTCTATTACATATTGCATCATATAAGGGTATAATTCAATGTTTTATAGTATTTTGGGGTTAAATTACAAAGTCCCCAACTTTTATGGAATTAACCCTGCCTGTCAGAAACCCCGTTTTCTATATTTTTGACGTTTCAGGGGGCAAACTTTCGCGAAATCACCTGAAAATCTGCGGGGGTCATTTTCTTGGAAGGGGAAGACTTGCGGGCAAAGGATCCACGAGAATTGGGCAAGGAGGACCAAAAGAGGACCCTCCACGCGGCCAGATTCCTTGGCCGTGTGAGAGGCACCCTTTTGGCCCCTGTGGCCCCAATTCCTTCCATCTTCGACTTACCGACTCCGTCTTGACCTAAAACCGACTATAAAAAGGGTCCCCCGTACCCTTACGGAGAGGAGCGCCGCCGAAACACCGAAACAGAGACCCGGAGTTCCAGATTGGAGGGGGAAAACTCCGGCGGGGCGCCACCGGTGTGATCTCCTACCCCTCCAACGTCATCTCCATCGACATCTCCATGAAGAGGTAGTAGTCCACCCCAGGGCTATGGGTTTGTGGAAGTAGCACTTGTATCTCTCTCTCCATGTGATTCACTAATTAGATCCGTATGAGCTGCCTCACATGATTACGGGCACCGTTGTAATTCCTATGTGGTGGAACTTTTCTATGAGTTATTGAATCTGAGATTGCAATTGTTTCTCTTGAGTTATTTGAGTAGATGTATCTTATGTACCCCGTTCTTATTTGCTAGCTTTGATCAATATAGTTCTTGAGAGCGTGTGTGGGGTGATAGGTGCATTAGTTGGAGTAACGGGGGGTGGCTAGTGTTGTGAAAGTGACAGAAGTTCAGCGATCCACTTAGGTTTTGTTAAACCTTTCTTAGTTACCTCACTAGGGATAAAAAGGAGTACCTTGTTACCGGGGATTTGAAGTGACACTAATAAATCTCCATGACTAGATCTAGCAAGTTCTTACTTCAACTTCATGTCACATTGCTTAAAGTTATACTCTGGGTTTTCCTTAATTATCGAGGTGTTATGATTTATTTCGCATCTTGTTGGAGTATAAGAGGGATCAATATGACCGTAGAGATCTCTATGCTAGGACGTGATGCCCATATGAAAGTACTCAATGTTAAACATGTTATTGGAATCTCACATGTAATTCTTTATGTCCACCGTCTACCACTTTATTTGAGAGAATGCAAGTGTGAAACCATGAACCCCGGTCCTATTTTAAATATAAGAAAACACTCTAGTTACTTTGCTGCAATTTACTTTACTTGCACTTTACTTTACTTGCATCTCTAATTCGAATTTACATTATCTCCATCACCACTTGCATCACAAAAATACAAAAACAATCCATTGCATATTTATTTTCTCATTTGCATTTAGTAGTAGATTTAATTATTGCACATTTACTTTCAGTTTTGCATTGCAATTTAGAAGTCTCACACCTTGTGCTTGACAACCACTTGGTGAGGTTGAGGGCACAAAATTCTCTACTTGTTTGCATGATCCTGGAGGAAGCTTGGAAGACAACTGCTGAAATACTGGCTCCCCAAGAGTTCGATATAAACCCTCGAGTCACCCTCGTGGGGAAGAAGGCTTGCCACTAGCTACACACTCTGCACTTGGAGTCTTAACCTAGCCATCAAGCGTTTTTTCTGGCGCCGTTGCCGGGGAGCCATAGGTGAAGGAGTTGTCCAAGGGAGCTCACAAGAAGTCTTCATCACCAACAAGGTGTGCAAACACCTAAGCTTGGGGAGGTTGCACCTACGTGAGTACCGTCCTTTCTATCTCCACCTTCTTTCAAGTAGATTGTTTTGTTTCTTGTCTTGTTTTTGTTTTTGTTTTGTTTTTGTTTTGTCTTGCATATTTTATTTTAGTTTGCATTTTAGTTTTGCATTTAGTTATATAGTTTATTTTAGTATTTCGAATTTTCTTAGTTACTTTACTTTTGTTTTGCATAAAAAATTAAAAACTACATAAAAACTGTTAAAATGGGTGATTGAACTAAATTAAGTGACTACACAAATACACCCAATGACCAATTCATTGCTAGGTCAATTACTACACCTGAAATACAAGCTGGAAGCTATGAAGTAAATCCTAGTTTATTGAATTTAATTACTAGAGAGCAATTTGGTGGTAGTGCTATGGAGGATGCCTCTATGAATCTTCATGATTTCATGGAAATATGTGATATGCAAAAATTTAAAAATGTGGAAAGTAGTGTTTTAAAACTGAAATTATTTCCTTTTTCACTTAGAGGAAAGGCTAAAGAATGGTTACTTTCACTACCTACAGCTAGTATGAAGTCTTGGGATGATTTAAAAGAAGCTTTCATTAAGAAATATTATCCTCCCGTTAAAATTTTGCAAAATAGGAATAATATCCTCTCATTTAGGTAAAATGATAATGAACATGTAGCCATGGCATGGGATAGTATTAAATTAATGATTAGAACATTCCCATCACATGGAGTAAATGAATGGACCATACTACACTCTTTTTATAATGGTCTAAACTACATGTCTAGAAATATACTTGATTCTGCTGCTAGAGGTGCCTTTATGAGTAAAACTGTAGGAGAGGCTAAGAGAATATTAGAAAGCATATTGCAAAATTATAGTCAATGGAATACTGAAAGAGCACCCAATCCCACTAAGAAAATAAACTCAATTGAAGAAACCAATGATCTGTCTTCTAAAATGGATACTATTCTTGCTTTTATTAATAAACAAAATATGGAGAATGTGCCTTTGCAGGAGCTAGTTGGTAGTAATTCTGAAAGTGTGGATGTTAATTTTGTTAGGAATTATGGTAGCAATGGTTTTGGTAATGCTTACAATTCATATAGTAAACCTCCTTATGTGCCAAATAAACCTTTTGTTCCATATCCTAATGCTAATGAAAATAAGTGGAAGCCTTCTAGTGAAATTTCTGAATCTAATAAATTGCTTATGGAACAAGTTGCTAGTCACAATGCTATGATACATGAGTTAAATAAGTCTATTGCATCCATTAGTAGTGATATTAAAGGATTGCAACTTCAATCTTCGAATTTAGATAAAGAATTGTCAAAATTAGCTGATAATCAAGCAACTCTATTAAGCATGCCAGCAGGAAAGCCACAAGCACAACCTAGTGTAGGAATGAATTCTATTACTATTGCTGCTCCTATTATTGAAAATATTGATCATATTGCTGAGAATACAAGTGAGCATGTCCCTACTAGCTTAGAAGAAACTTTGAATGAAATAGTGAAGTACCCTGAATATTTACTTCCATATATGTCTTATCTTGCTAGCAAAGATGAAATTGGTCCTAATGAGTCAAGCATGCTAGCTAAATTAGAGAGTAAAGTAGAGGAAATTATGATGCTTACTGAAATTAAGGATCCATTGCTTGATTTAGAAAAAAGTAGCTTGCAAGAACTTATTGCTACTCTACAAAAATTGCTAGTGATCCCACTATAAATGTTAATCAACCTGGCTTTGGATCTTATATTGCTAATCATGTCTTGCAAGAAAAAATTTCTAGGTACAAGAATGAGGCCATGATACCTCCTAAGCTTGGGGATGCATGGATCCCCAAGGTGCTAGTTTCAATTGGAAAAGAAATTCACCATGCTATGTTAGATCTAGGTTCTAGTGTATCAGTACTCTCTAAAGAATTATATGAATTGCTAGAACTAGAAAACTTAGAAAAGTGCTCAAGTGAATTTTTCCTTGCTGATAACTCTACTAAACATGTTGTAGGACAAGTAAAAGATGTTATGATTGAATTGCGCATGACATTCGTACCCATTGATTTCATTATTATGGATATGGGGGATAAATCCCCTAGTCCTATTATTTTGGGTAGACCTTTTCTTCGTACTACAGGTGAAATCATAGACTCCAAGGAAGGGAATGTAAAGTTTCAGTTCCCTCACAAGAAAAGCATGGAGAACTTCCCAAGGAAGAGGTGCACGCTTAAGAACAAGCTCCCTCATGAGGTTTATCCCTCTTGATTATCAAGTAAGTAAAGCCTAGCTATATGGCTATAAAGAAAGCGCTTTACGGGAGGCAACCCGGTTGGTTTTGTTTGGATTTTCCTACTGTCCTCTTGCTGTCTCAAGAGATTAGTTTTTTTGTTTTAATTCTGGAGTTTTCAATAAAGAGTCAAGTCAAACCCATTTGGACTTATAAGTTGCTATCCCAGTGCATGAAAATTCTGTTTCAGCACGAGTCTGCTCACCGTATGATTTTACGTTTTTTATTGGTATGTCGGATTGAGCTAATTTTTTAGTATTTTCTGCAACTTTTCGTCCTCTGTAAGAACAAAAATTGGCTTAATTTTTTGACGAGTCTAGATTAGGGAAAAACGTTCGTTTTGCTGCTGCTGCTTTTCTGGACATATTCTGCCTTCTTTTGTTTTATGCACTCTTTGGGCTTGGGAATCGAATTTCCATGATTCTTTCAAGCAAGAGAGTGAACATACAACATAATGAACCTTATTGTCTATCTACTGGAGCATTTTATTTGGAATTGTGCACAGCAAGCATGTGATTTGTTTGTCCTTGCTAATCTCACCCCACAGAAAAAGAATGGGAGAAACATGTTTTGTGAAGTTTTTTCACAGGGAATAGAGGAGCTGCGCCTCAAGACATCCAAGAATGGTGAAAGCCATAAGCTTGGGGATGTGATGAACACCCCACTGGAGCTACACTCTTTTGGTTAGCACATGTCTACTTTCTGTTTTTCTAAGCAAAGCATTTATCGTAGAGACTTGAAGCGTCTAGTTTTTGTTTTTATTTTTGTTTTGATAAGACCACCACCATCATTTTATATGAGATTGAGCTACTGGAGTTTGGGGTTGGAATGTATTGGATGCTAGTATTATGACTTGGAATAGGGATGCCATGGTTGATTTGAAGAGCTACATATGTTTGCATGATTTATAGGCTTTTTATGTGTAGAAATTTGCAATAATGTTGTCTTGAGCTATCTCTTATTCATGTCCTTGATGTTAATTGCTGGTTTATTTAGTTTGTTATGAAATTAGTAGTTCTATGGACATATGCATGCATAGTAGCTGGTCAACTATCTCCCTCTTGCTAGCCCAAAAATTTAAAAATTCCAACAAGTAAAACTTGTTTCCAACACTCCTTAGCCAAGTATTTCCAGTGAGTCCACCATATCTTCCCATTAGCTTCATTGCTATTCCGAGTATGTTCACCATGTTATTGTGTTATTTATGTTCTAAATTAATATATTCACTTTATTAATTGTCATGGGTTTAACTTGGGATAGGACTCTCACGAACTTTTGAAGGCACACTTTACTTTTTATGCATCTAATAAACATGACCCAATAATGGGAGCCACAAGTTTTGCGTTTGACAAGTGTGTGGTTGGGAGATAGCTATAAACGTGTATCACCGGAAAGCTTTCAACATTGCACAAAAAATTTACATTTGGTTGATATCATGTACTTTTGTTTTTGGACTCCTGCCATGCCGAAATGAAATAGAGGAATAGTAAGTTTTGATGAGTAAGTATATTTATGACTAGAAAAACGCATTGGGCCGCTAACCCAAGCCATGCTTGATCATGGTGAAAATTTACTTACAGCTAGAGTGGACTCTACAAACACATCCTACAATAAAATAAGAAGCTATGCATATAGTGAATGAAATAAAAAAGGATGATGAGTCTACTCCGTTTGTTCATCTTGTCATTGTGACATGGGCTGGTTTCCATGTCATGGGGCAAGAGGTAACTCTTTTCGGTTCTCTATGATGTCATTAATACTTATTATGATTGTACAAATCTTATTAGGAATCTTAAGTTGAGTAATCATGGAGTAGGTTTTCACACTCACGGGGCATGAGGCATTCAACCAACACCTTGTCAATCACATTACTTCAACATTCACAATTTAAGATGCTAGTGATAAAGGGGCAATGAGAGTCTTAGACCAATGGATGCCACATTTCAATTAGTAATTTTAGTTGAATAATTTAGAGGCTAAATAAGACTTGATCATGTTTTACCTCTACTCAATTTTCTCCAAAGTGTCCACTATATTTTCTATTCTCCATTATGCTATTCTTTGACCAATATAGGATTTTATTTTTCATTTTGTGTATGCATTTGGTCCATAGTGCTTTTATTTCATTATACACTTTGTGAACTTTCATGAAGCATCTTTGCTTGCATATTTGATATTTCTTACAACATGAATTGTATATTGCTACTCATTTCTAGTATTAATCATTTGATTATATGTAGCATGAATAATCCTCCTTGATATCCCATGATTGTTTCAATATGCAAAACCCATCTTAGTTTTATCACCTTCATACTCGAGGATGAGCATGGGTTAAGCTTGGGGATGTTGATGCATGTAAAATGCATAGATGAATTTTGCATATTTTCACATGGTTTTCTATTACATATTGCATCATATAAGGGTATAATTCAATTTTTTATAGTATTTTGGGGTTAAATTACAAAGTCCCCAACTTTTATGGAATTAACCCTGCCTGTCAGAAACCCCGTTTTCTATATTTTTGACGTTTCAGGGGGCAAACTTTCACGAAATCACCTGAAAATCTGCGGGGGTCATTTTCTTGGAAGGGGAAGACTTGCGGGCGAAGGATCCACGAGAATTGGGCAAGGAGGCCCAAAAGAGGACCCTCCACGCGTCCAGATTCCTTGGCCGCGTGAGAGGCCCCCTTTTGGCCCCTGTGGCCCCAATTCCTTCCATCTTCGACTTACCGACTCCGTATTGACCTAAAACCGGCTATAAAAAGGGTCCCCCGTACCCTTACGGAGAGGAGCGCCGCCGAAACACCAAAACAAAGACTTGGAGTTCCAGATTGGAGGGGGAAAACTCCGGCGGGGCGCCACCGGTGTGATCTCCTACCCCTCCAACGTCATCTCCATCGACATCTCCATGAAGAGGTAGTAGTCCACCCCAGGGCTATGGGTTTGTGGAAGTAGCACTTGTATCTCTCTCTCTATGTGCTTCACTAATTAGATCCGTATGACCTGCCTCACATGATTACGGGCACCGTTGTAATTCCTATGTGGTGGAACTTTTCTATGAGTTATTGAATCTGAGATTGCAATTGTTTCTCTTGAGTTATTTGAGTAGATGTATCTTATGTACCCCGTTCTTATTTGCTAGCTTTGATCAATCTAGTTCTTGAGAGCGTGTGTGGGGTGATGGGTGCATTAGTTGGAGTAACGGGGGGTGGCTAGTGCTGTGAAAGTGACAGAAGTTCAGCGATCCACTTAGGTTTTGTTAAACCTTTCTTAGTTACCTCACTAGGGATAAAAAGGAGTACCTTGTTACCGGGGATTTGAAGTGACACTAATCAATCTCCATGACTAGATATAGCAAGTTCTTACTTCAACTTCATGTCACATTACTTAAAGCTATACTCTGGTTTTTCCTTAATTATCGAGGTGTTATGATTTATTTCGCATCTTGGTGGAGTATAAGAGGGATCAATATGACCGTAGAGATCTCTATGCTAGGACGTGATGCCCATATGAAAGTACTCAATGTTAAACATGTTATTGGAATCTCACATGTAATTCTTTATGTCCACCGTCTACCACTTTATTTGAGAGAATGCAAGTGTGAAACCATGAACCCCGGTCCTATTTTAAATATAAGAAAACACTCTAGTTACTTTGCTGCAATTTACTTTACTTGCACTTTACTTTACTTGCATCTCCAATTCGAATTTACATTATCTCCATCACCACTTGCATCACAAAAATACAAAAACAATCCATTGCATATTTATTTTCTCATTTGCATTTAGTAGTAGATTTAATTATTGCACATTTACTTTCAGTTTTGCATTGCAATTTAGAAGTCTCACACCTTGTGCTTGACAACCACTTGGTGAGGTTGAGGGCACAAAATTCTCTACTTGTTTGCATGATCCTGGAGGAAGCTTGGAAGACAACTGCTGAAATACTGGCTCCCCAAGAGTTCGATATAAACCCTCGAGTCACCCTCGTGGGGAAGAAGGCTTGCCACTAGCTACACACTCTGCACTTGGAGTCTTAACCTAGCCATCAAGCGTTTTTTCTGGCGCCGTTGCCGGGGAGCCATAGGTGAAGGAGTTGTCCAAGGGAGCTCACAAGAAGTCTTCATCACCAACAAGGTGTGCAAACACCTAAGCTTGGGGAGGTTGCACCTACGTGAGTACCGTCCTTTCTATCTCCACCTTCTTTCAACTAGATTGTTTTGTTTCTTGTCTTGTTTTGTTTTTGTTTTGTTTTTGTTTTGTCTTGCATATTTTATTTTAGTTTGCATTTTAGTTTTGCATTTAGTTATATAGTTTATTTTAGTATTTCGAATTTTCTTAGTTACTTTACTTTTGTTTTGCATAAAAAATTAAAAACTACATAAAAACTGTTAAAATGGGTGATTGAACTAAATTAAGTGACTACACAAATACACCCAATGACCAATTCATTGCTAGGTCAATTACTACAACACTGAAATACAAGCTGGAAGCTATGAAGTAAATCCTAGTTTATTGAATTTAATTACTAGAGAGCAATTTGGTGGTAGTGCTATGGAGGATGCCTCTATGAATCTTCATGATTTCATGGAAATATGTGATATGCAAAAATTTAAAAATGTGGAAAGTAGTGTTTTAAAACTGAAATTATTTCCTTTTTCACTTAGAGGAAAGGCTAAAGAATGGTTACTTTCACTACCTACAGCTAGTATGAAGTCTTGGGATGATTTAAAAGAAGCTTTCATTAAGAAATATTATCCTCCCGTTAAAATTTTGCAAAATAGGAATAATATCCTCTCATTTAGGTAAAATGATAATGAACATGTAGCCATGGCATGGGATAGTATTAAATTAATGATTAGAACATGCCCATCACATGGAGTAAATGAATGGACCATACTACACTCTTTTTATAATGGTCTAAACTACATGTCTAGAAATATACTTGATTCTGCTGCTAGAGGTGCCTTTATGAGTAAAACTGTAGGAGAGGCTAAGAGAATATTAGAAAGCATATTGCAAAATTATAGTCAATGGAATACTGAAAGAGCACCCAATCCCACTAAGAAAATAAACTCAATTGAAGAAACCAATGATCTGTCTTCTAAAATGGATACTATTCTTGCTTTTATTAATAAACAAAATATGGAGAATGTGCCTTTGCAGGAGCTAGTTGGTAGTAATTCTGAAAGTGTGGATGTTAATTTTGTTAGGAATTATGGTAGCAATGATTTTGGTAATGCTTACAATTCATATAGTAAACCTCCTTATGTGCCAAATAAACCTTTTGTTCCATATCCTAATGCTAATGAAAATAAGTGGAAGCCTTCTAGTGAAATTTCTGAATCTAATAAATTGCTTATGGAACAAGTTGCTAGTCACAATGCTATGATACATGAGTTAAATAAGTCTATTGCATCCATTAGTAGTGATATTAAAGGATTGCAACTTCAATCTTCGAATTTAGATAAAGAATTGTCAAAATTAGCTGATAATCAAGCAACTCTATTAAGCATGCCAGCAGGAAAGCCACAAGCACAACCTAGTGTAGGAATGAATTCTATTACTATTGCTGCTCCTATTATTGAAAATATTGATCATATTGCTGAGAATACAAGTGAGCATGTCCCTACTAGCTTAGAAGAAACTTTGAATGAAATAGTGAAGTACCCTGAATATTTACTTCCATATATGTCTTATCTTGCTAGCAAAGATGAAATTGGTCCTCATGAGTCAAGCATGCTAGCTAAATTAGAGAGTAAAGTAGAGGAAATTATGATGCTTACTGAAATTAAGGATCCATTGCTTGATTTATAAAAAAGTAGCTTGCAAGAACTTATTGCTACTCTACAAAAATTTGCTAGTGATCCCACTATAAATGTTAATCAACCTGGCTTTGGATCTTATATTGCTAATCATGTCTTGCAAGAAAAAATTTCTAGGTACAAGAATGAGGCCATGATACCTCCTAAGCTTGGGGATGCATGGATCCCCAAGGTGCTAGTTTCAATTGGAAAAGAAATTCACCATGCTATGTTAGATCTAGGTTCTAGTGTATCAGTACTCTCTAAAGAATTATATGAATTGCTAGAACTAGAAAACTTAGAAAAGTGCTCAAGTGAATTTTTCCTTGCTGATAACTCTACTAAACATGTTGTAGGACAAGTAAAAGATGTTATGATTGAATTGCGCATGACATTCGTACCCATTGATTTCATTATTATGGATATGGGGGATAAATCCCCTAGTCCTATTATTTTGGGTAGACCTTTTCTTCGTACTACAGGTGAAATCATAGACTCCAAGGAAGGGAATGTAAAGTTTCAGTTCCCTCACAAGAAAAGCATGGAGAACTTCCCAAGGAAGAGGGGCACGCTTAAGAACAAGCTCCCTCATGAGGTTTATCCCTCTTGATTATCAAGTAAGTAAAGCCTAGCTATATGGCTATAAAGAAAGCGCTTTACGGGAGGCAACCCGGTTGGTTTTGTTTGGATTTTCCTACTGTCCTCTTGCTGTCTCAAGAGATTAGTTTTTTTGTTTTAATTCTGGAGTTTTCAATAAAGAGTCAAGTCAAACCCATTTGGACTTATAAGTTGCTATCCCAGTGCATGAAAATTCTGTTTCAGCACGAGTCTGCTCACCGTATGATTTTACGTTTTTTATTGGTATGTCGGATTGAGCTAATTTTTAGTATTTTCTGCAACTTTTCGTCCTCTGTAAGAACAAAAATTGGCTTAATTTTTTGACGAGTCTAGATTAGGGAAAAACGTTCGTTTTTCTGCTGCTGCTTTTCTGGACATATTCTGCCTTCTTTTGTTTTATGCACTCTTTGGGCTTGGGAATCGAATTTCCATGATTCTTTCAAGCAAGAGAGTGAACATACAACATAATGAACCTTATTGTCTATCTACTGGAGCATTTTATTTGGAATTGTGCACAGCAAGCATGTGATTTGTTTGTCCTTGCTAATCTCACCCCACAGAAAAAGAATGGGAGAAACATGTTTTGTGAAGTTTTTTCACAGGGAATAGAGGAGCTGCGCCTCAAGACATCCAAGAATGGTGAAAGCCATAAGCTTGGGGATGTGATGAACACCCCACTGGAGCTACACTCTTTTGGTTAGCACATGTCTACTTTCTGTTTTTCTAAGCAAAGCATTTATCGTAGAGACTTGAAGCGTCTAGTTTTTGTTTTTATTTTTGTTTTGATAAGACCACCACCATCATTTTATATGAGATTGAGCTACTGGAGTTTGGGGTTGGAATGTATTGGATGCTAGTATTATGACTTGGAATAGGGATGCCATGATTGATTTGAAGAGCTACATATGTTTGCATGATTTATAGGCTTTTTATGTGTAGAAATTTGCAATAATGTTGTCTTGAGCTATCTCTTATTCATGTCCTTGATGTTAATTTCTGGTTTATTTAGTTTGTCATGAAATTAGTAGTTCTATGGACATATGCATGCATAGTAGCTGGTCAACTATCTCCCTCTTGCTATCCCAAAAATTTAAAAATTCCAACAAGTAAAACTTGTTTCCAACACTCCTTAGCCAAGTATTTCCAGTGAGTCCACCATATCTTCCCATTAGCTTCATTGCTATTCCGAGTATGTTCACCATGTTATTGTGTTATTTATGTTCTAAATTAATATATTCACTTTATTAATTGTCATGGGTTTAACTTGGGATAGGACTCTCACGAACTTTTGAAGGCACACTTTACTTTTTATGCATCTAATAAACATGACCCAATAATGGGAGCCACAAGTTTTGCGTTTGACAAGTGTGTGGTTGGGAGATAGCTATAAACGTGTATCACCGGAAAGCTTTCAACATTGCACAAAAAATTTACATTTGGTTGATATCATGTACTTTTGTTTTTGGACTCCTGCCATGCCGAAATGAAATAGAGGAATAGTAAGTTTTGATGAGTAAGTATATTTATGACTAGAAAAACGCATTGGGCCGCTAACCCAAGCCATGCTTGATCATGGTGAAAATTTACTTACAGCTAGAGTGGACTCTACAAACACATCCTACAATAAAATAAGAAGCTATGCATATAGTTAATGAAATAAAAAAGGATGATGAGTCTACTCCGTTTGTTCATCTTGTCATTGTGACATGGGCTGGTTTCCATGTCATGGGGCAAGAGGTACCTCTTTTCGGTTCTCTATGATGTCATTAATACTTATTATGATTGTACAAAGCTTATTAGGAATCTTAAGTTGAGTAATCATGGAGTAGGTTTTCACACTCACGGGGCATGAGGCATTCAACCAACACCTTGTCAATCACATTACTTCAACATTCACAATTTAAGATGCTAGTGATAAAGGGGCAATGAGAGTCTTAGACCAATGGATGCCACATTTCAATTAGTAATTTTAGTTGAATAATTTAGAGGCTAAATAAGACCTGATCATGTTTTACCTATACTCAATTTTCTCCAAAGTGTCCACTATATTTTCTATTCCCCATTATGCTATTCTTTGACCAATATAGGATTTTATTTTTCATTTTGTGTATGCATTTGGTCCATAGTGCTTTTATTTCATTATACACTTTGTGAACTTTCATGAAGCATCTTTGCTTGCATATTTGATATTTCTTACAACATGAATTGTATATTGCTACTCATTTCTAGTATTAATCATTTGATTATATGTAGCATGAATAATCCTCCTTGATATCCCATGATTGTTTCAATATGCAAAACCCATCTTAGTTTTATCACCTTCATACTCGAGGACGAGCATGGGTTAAGCTTGGGGATGTTGATGCATGTAAAATGCATAGATGAATTTTGCATATTTTTACATGGTTTTCTATTACATATTGCATCATATAAGGGTATAATTCAATGTTTTATAGTATTTTTGGGTTAAATTACAAAGTCCCCCAACTTTTATGGAATTAACCCTGCCTGTCAGAAACCCTGTTTTCTATATTTTTGACGTTTCAGGGGGCAAACTTCCGCGAAATCACCTGAAAATCTGCAGGGGTCATTTTCTTGGAAGGGGAAGACTTGCGGGCGAAGGATCCACGAGAATTGGGCAAGGAGGCCCAAAAGAGGACCCTCCACGTGGCCAGATTCCTTGGCCGCGTGAGAGGCCCCCTTTTGGCCCCTGTGGCCCCAATTCCTTCCATCTTCGACTTACCGACTCCGTCTTGACCTAAAACCGGCTATAAAAGGGTCCCCCGTACCCTTACGGAGAGGAGCGCCGCCGAAACACCAAAACAGAGACATGGAGTTCCAGATTGGAGGGGGAAAACTCCGGCGGGGCGCCGCCGGTGTGATCTCCTACCCTTCCAACGTCATCTCCATCGACATCTCCATGAAGAGGGAGTAGTCCACCCCAGGGCTATGGGTTTGTGGAAGTAGCACTTGTATCTCTCTCTCTCTCTATGTGCTTCACTAATTAGATCCGTATGAGCTGCCTCACATGATTACGGGCAACGTTGTAATTCCTATGTGGTGGATCTTTTCTATGAGTTATTGAATCTGAGATTGCAATTGTTTCTCTTGAGTTATTTGAGTAGATGTATCTTATGTACCCCGTTCTTATTTTCTAGCTTTGATCAATCTAGTTCTTGAGAGCGTGTGTGGGGTGATGGGTGCATTAGTTGGAGTAACAGGGGGTGGCTAGTGCTGTGAAAGTGACAGAAGTTCAGCGATCCACTTAGGTTTTGTTAAACCTTTCTTAGTTACCTCACTAGGGATAAAAAGGAGTACCTTGTTACCGGGGATTTGAAGTGACACTAATCAATCTCCATGACTAGATATAGCAAGTTCTTACTTCAACTTCATGTCACATTACTTAAAGCTATACTCTGGTTTTTCCTTAATTATCGAGGTGTTATGATTTATTTCGCATCTTGGTGGAGTATAAGAGGGATCAATATGACCGTAGAGATCTCTATGCTAGGACGTGATGCCCATATGAAAGTACTCAATGTTAAACATGTTACTGTAATCTCACATGTAATTCTTTATGTCCACCGTCTACCACTTTATTTGAGAGAATGCAAGTGTGAAACCATGAACCCCGGTCCTATTTTAAATATAAGAAAACACTCTAGTTACTTTGCTGCAATTTACTTTACTTGCATCTCCAATTCGAATTTACATTATCTTCATCACCACTTGCATCACAAAAATACAAAAACAATCCATTGCATATTTATTTTCTCATTTGCATTTAGTAGTAGATTTAATTATTGCACATTTACTTTCAGTTTTGCATTGCAATTTAGAAGTCTCACACCTTGTGCTTGACAACCACTTGGTGAGGTTGAGGGCACAAAATTATCTACTTGTTTGCAGGATCCTGGAGGAAGCTTGGAAGACAACTGCTGAAATACTGGCTCCCCAAGAGGTCGATATAAACCCTCGAGTCACCCTCGTGGGGAAGAAGGCTTGCCACTTGCTACACACTCTGCACTTGGAGTCTCAACCTAGCCATCAGGATTACATCCTTGTCTCCGCGTGCTTCCGTTATCAGTTACCTCGTTCCCTCTCCTTTACTTTGTGTTTGTATCTTGCTTAGTGTTGTGCTTGTCATGTAGGTAAATTTACCATAGTTGAATATCTAGAGAATTTACCTTTGTGTCAAGCCTAAATCGAAAAAGAGTTAAAATTTTAAGTAGCACCTATTCACCCCCCTCTAGGTGCCCATACTATCCGTTCAATTGGTATCAGAGCCTCGGCTCTTATTTTGGTCTTAACCGCCTAAGAGTTTAGTATGGTCAATAGAGGGGAAGCCGTCGAGCCCACGACACAAGTCCCTATGGATGATCTCAAGGAAATGAAAAATTACTTGATAACATCCATGGATGCTAAAATAGGGAGTTGCGGGATTTAATAATGCAACTCTTGAAAGCCAAGGGCCTAGAATCATCTACTTTGATTCCTTCGGAAGAAATTCCAGGTGATAAGGAGGATGAGGATGAGGGTGGAGGAACTAAAAGTGAAACTCATTCCTCTAAGAAAACTTCATCTTCTAAGGGAAAGGAGGAAAAGGAGGACTGCCATAATGTCGCCAGGCGGTACTCTCCTGATCCTCCTATCCCGCACCCTCATATTAATCTTAAAGGCGAACCTCCTAAAATTGATGCACATTCTTTTGGTCAATGGCAATATTACATGAAAACTCACTTGAACTCCTCTTGTATTGAGCTTTGGAGGGTCGTTCAAGATGGAATACAAGCCTCATGACCCTAAGAACTTGACATGAAGATAAGTAGTAGATTGCCAACTCAACTACACAACTTTGCACATGCTCCAACAAGCTGTGGGTGAGAAGATTATGCCTAACATTCAAACATTCTCCACCGTCAAGGAAACATGGGAAGCTCTTATCTCCATGTTTGAGGGCAATGAAAGCATGAAGAGGAATAGGTTTGATGCCTTGAGCGATGAGGCCGAAGGGTTCTATATGCTTGATGGTGAAATCCACGAGGATATGTACTAAAGACTCGAGACCCTTGCTACTGCATTTAGTGGTCTTGGTGCCACTCATGTTTATGATGCTTGGATCAAGAGGAAGTATGTGAGTTCCCTCATTCCCTTTGATCCTGTGAACTTGAAGAGTCTTCAAGGAAGACACAGCTATCACCTCATGACTTCAAGTGAGGTGATGAAAGACATGGCCTCTTTTAAAGTTCAAACAAAGCTTGCTCATGACACTCGTGCTCGTGCTATTGTAATGCACAAAGGAGCCTCTATTGCATTGAAGGCCAAGGTTGTGACCAAGGTGGTGGAACAAAAAGAAGAGGTTGCTTTGGGGGAAAAACTCGTCTCTGCTTAATGATAACGAGTATGATCCCGTGCTTAAGGATTACATCACTCTTGCGGTGCAAAAGTTTTGGAAGAACCCTCCCAAGGCCAAGGCATATATTGAGGAGAATACCAAGTCAAGCTATGGCAAGGAAGAGACTCAAAAAGTGAGCGCTTGTTTCAATTGTCAAGACAAGCATCACTTCATTGCCGAGTGCCCTTTTGAGAATAGGGAAAGTCAAGGAGGAAGACTCGGTCTCAAGGATAAGTCAAAGGTCCCCAACAAGAAGCTTTTCTTCAAGAAGAAACATTTCAACAAGAAACCATCTTCAAGATATGTGCTAGTGACTCAAGAAGAGTATAATTCCGGTGATGAAGAAGAAGAAGAATCCACAAGTGAAGTGGCCACTATTGCTATTGCATCTTCGTCATCTCCATCTCTCTTCGAATCCCCCAATGAGAATCTTCCTCAACCTTCCGCAAAGTGCTTTGGCAAAGGCCACCTAGGTATCATCTTCCTCCAACTCTAAGACTCAAAGTGAAAAGAATAACCTTGCTATTCCTAGTGTTGAAGATGAAATTGCCTTTTTGAGTCTATTTATGACTAACGTGCAAGGTGAGACCAAGAGGTACTTTGACCTCCTCATGAGCCAATTTAAAGAGGCCCAAGAGGCTCTTGATAGGAAAGGTGAGACATAGAGGGAAGATGCCATTGAAAAGGGCTCCCTCTCAAATGCTCATGAGGAGAAACTTGAAACTATTGAAAAGTAGCATAATGATTTAATTTATAAACTCACTAAAGAACGTGATCATGAAATTTCTAAATATAAAAGGGCTAAAAAGAAGAAGGTTGAGTTTGGGGTTGGTCATGAAAAACTAACTGATGAGCTAGAGAAGCTCACCGAGATCCACAAGGCCCTGGAGAGTGAACACTCTACCCTCAACAAGTCACGTGAACAACTTCAAACTCAACTAGATCAATTCAATGTGCCTAGTACTTATTCGTATTCTTGTGATCATTCAAATGTTATCAGGAGAATGCTAGGTTGAACGAAGAGCTAGCAAGAATCAAGGGCAAGGGCCCTAGTGTTGAGAAGGTTGTGGATCCTAAGCCACAAGTGGCTCCAAAGCCACAAGTTGTTGCTCCTAGACCACAAAATGGCAAACAAGGTCTTGGCTACGTTTCCAAGATCAAGAATGAGAATAAAAAGATCAAGAAGAAGGCCAGGCCCGCACAAGCAAATAAGAATGTTGGTGCGAGTGGTATTGTCATTAGGGACAACACTACACGTAGCAACTCCGCGGGAACTAACAATCCACATCATTTCTTATTTGTGATTATTATGGTGTTGTGCAAGTTAAATGTGTTGTTCATATTGAGGGTTTCATTGATTACTCTATTTGGGTTCCAAAGACCCTTGTTGCTAATGATTTCTTTTAGGACCATTCTTCCGGTGGGTCAAAATGAATACTTGATAGTGGGTGTACAAGTCATACGACTGGAAGTAAGGAACTTATGACGGAGTTGAGACCAAATACAAATCAAGCAACCGTCACTTATGGAGATAAATCAAACTTTGAGGTAAAGGGTTTTGGCAAGGTGGTTGTTGCTCCTAATATCACCCACGAAAATATCATGCTTGTCGATACCCTTGGTTTCAATTTAATTTCAATTAGTGCTTCAGGGAAGATGGGTTTTTCTGTCTTATTTGATCCTGACAAAGTGGTCATCTTGTGGATCAAGTCTCTTGATGTTTCTTACGTTGGGCATGTCGAAAATGAGTTGTATGTGGTAGACTTTTCAGAATCAACCAATAATCGAACGATGTGTCTTTTTGGTAAGGCCGACGTGGGGTGATTGTGGCATCGCCGTTTATCCCATGCCAACATGGAAACTTTGCAAAGCCTTCACAAGGGTGGCCACATCCTAGGACTAAAAGAAAATGTTTCATTTGCCAAAGATCGTGTGTATAGGGCTTGTGTTGAAGGAAAGATGCATTATTCTCCGCATCCAAGCAAGACGGTTATTTAATCAAAGAGAATTCTAGAACTTCTCCATGTTGATATCTTTGGTGTCGTGCCCAAGGCAAGAAGTATTGCTTGGTGATTGTTGATGACTATGCAATATACACATGTTTCTATTTCTTCAAGTTGAAGAGTGAGAATCAACAAGCCGTCGTCGACTTCTCCAATCAAGTTCAACGTCAACATAATGTTCTGATCATGGCTATTAGGAGTGACAATGGCTCCAAATTCAAGAACTACACCCTTAATGATTTCCTTAGTGAAGAGGGTATTCGTCATCAATATTCCGCTGCATATACCCCTATACGAAATGGTGTAGCCGAAAGGAAGAATCGAACTCTCCTGGAGATGGCAAGGACCATGTTGGCAGATTTTAAGTCTCACCAATATCTTTGGGATGAAGCTATCTCCACCACTTGTCACTCATCTAACCGGATCTATATTCGTAAGGGCTTAATGAAGACTCCATATGAGATACTCACCGGCAACAAACCAAATATCTCCCACTTCTGTGTCTTCGGTTGTTAGTGTTTCTATTTGGTAAAAGGAATCCGTTTGTCTAACTTCCAAGCTAAAACTATTGAGGGTACACTTTTTGGTTATGATGCCGAATCCCACACTTATAGATTCTTTGACAAAGCCTCATGGATTGTCATTGAATCTAGTAGTGTAGTGTTCGAAGAAAATGATGGCTCCCAAGTGGCGCAATTTCGTGTTTCCGATGTAGATGTTGAAATTCCTCAAGAAGCTACAGGAAGAATGGGCATGGGATTTTTCCGCCCCATTGAGGGACATCTTGTGGCGACTCAAGAAGGACTATGCTCTACTCAAGTGGAGCCACTGTCTACATTAGAAGATCGTGCCAAGCGAGCAAGTGATGCACCATACTGATACGTCCATTTTGCATCACTATTTTATATTGTTATTTTCTGTTATTCATCGATATATTTCATGTTATGATGCATCACTTATCTTATTTTATCTTATTTTGCATGTTTTATATTTTTTGGAGAATAAACACCGGGACCAGAAATCTGATGGAAAAAAGCACCGTCGAGATACCCTATTTCAGAAGATCGTAAGAAGATGGGGGATTCCGGAGGATTCTTAGAAGTCCCGAGGAGGAAGTCAGCAAGAAGGGCACACGGAGGGGGCCACCTGGGGCCCACACCACCAGGCGGCGCGCCCCCCGCCTTCTTGTCGCGCCTAGGGGTGGTCTGGGCCCCCTGGCCCACTCCTGGGTGCCCCCTTTTGTGTACTTGACCCCGAAGGAACACTAAGCCCCATAATATCATCGAAGAATTATTCCGCCGCCTCCTTGGAGCGGAAAACAACAGAGAGAGAAAAGCTCTCCGACGGGGAGAAATCTTCCGGGGAAATTCCTCCCCGGAGAGGGGGAATCATCGCCATAGTCACCGTTATCGCTTCGAGCATCATCAAGATCGTCATCGTCATCATCATCACCACCAGCACCATCACCCTCATCATCCACCTTCATCCCGCTATAACAAACAATTAGGGATCTTTATCGTTGCTCTTCACTAGATCTCTCTCCCGGTGTGGATTATTTGTTAGTAGTTGATGCTTGTGAGATTTATCGGTGTTTACACTTTATGACCAGATTGTTATTATCCATTATATCACCTCTGATTATGATCCATATGATGTCTTGTGAGTAGTTCGTTTAGTTTTTGAGGACATGGGAGAAGCCATGATGTTAGTAGTTGAATTATGTTGAAGTAATATCTCGTGGTTCGGTATTTAAGTTGTGTTGTTATTCTTCTAGTGGTGTAATGTGAACGTCGACTACATGATACTTCACCTTTATGGGCCTAGGAGGATGCATTGTGTATTTGGCTACTAATTTTGGGGTAGCCGGAGTGACAGAAACCTAAACCCCCGTTAGGAAATCGATGCACGAGGGAGTGTAGAATCCCAGAGTTTTAAGGCTGTGGTTAGATTTATCTTAATTACTTTCTTGTATTTGCGGATGCTTACGATGGGTATATTCACAATTATGTATTAGTCCTAGTTGGGCGGTGCATTAGCATAGGTTCACCCACACAACACTTAACGAACCAATAAATATTAACCAACCTTATGAAGCGAAAGCACTAGACGAAATTCCCACGTGTCCTCGAAAACGTTTGATATTCATTATTAGAACAACCGACTTGTCCTTTGCTCTCAAAAGGATTGGGCCACTCGCTACAATTGTATTTACTGTCTCTTATTTACTCGCACTTTATGTATCTACTATATCAAAAACCACCAAAAACCCGTTTGCTAGTGTTTATAGTGAATCCTCTATCCAATCTGCTTGTCAACACCTTCTGCTCCTCGTTGGGTTCGACACTCTTATTTATAGAAAGTAATACGATACACCCCCATACTTGTGGGTTATCAAGACTATTTTCTGGCTCCGTTGCCGGGGAGTGAAGTGCTATTGGTAAGAGAAAATTTTACCGTGAGTGTTGTTTTTATTTCCGTATGTTGTTTTATTTCATTATGGAGAATACTTTTGGTTCTCTCTTTAGGGGTACTACTACTATCACTGCTAGGGTAGTAGGTGACCCGTTATCTGCTGAATTAGATCCTTATAAAATACCTACGAAAATTGTTGGATGTGTTATGGATAACTGCTATTATGGAGATGGAATTGTCCATCTCGGTGATCATTTGCTCTTTATACATTAATTATGCGAGTTATTCAGGTGTGCAGATATTACAATGGATCAAGTTAAAAGGAAACTATTCTCTTTATCGCTAAAAGGAAGAGCCGCTGAATGGTTCAAATTACTGAAGAATGGTGAATCTATTGGATGGGAGGAAATTGTTCCTCTCTTTTATTCTAAATTATATCCTCCTAGTGAGATTCATAAAGACCAGAATCAAATAAATAATTTCTGGCCTCATGATGGAGAGAGTACCACCCAGGCGTGGGGGAGAATGAAGTTATTAATGCTCAAATATCCTGTTCATGAGCTCCCGAGTAATATTGTTATCAATAATTTTCATGCAAGGATTTCTCTTCATGATAAGGATTTATTGTATGCTTCTTGTTCTGGATCATTCACACATATGAAGGAAGAAGCTAAATGGGATCTTCTTGACCGTATTCAAGAAAACACTGAAGGATGGGAAAATGACAAAGGTAGAAAGTCAGGTGTAAATTATGATTATGACTGCATTAAATATTTTACGACAACTGATTATTTCTATAATGTTAGTGCTGTTTGTGGTCTTGATTCTCAAATCTTTTCAAACTATCTTAAAGCTTTTGCCTCCTATCTTGATATTCCTAAAAAGGAATTGAGCAAGTACCATGCACCTTATAAAGATATTGTTCCTGCTAGAAATGTAGAAGTGCATGCTATTAATCATGCTGTTTCTGAACCTTATATTGAGAAAATGTCTTTCCGTGCTAAGGTGAAATAACACTCTATTGTAGCTAGTGTGGTTAATAAGATCATTAAGAAATCTATTGAACCCGATGAGCAAATAACCGTTGAAACTGCTGTAGCAATAGTGAAAGATCTTATCTGTGGAAACGTAGAGGATGAACATATTGTCTTTGTGAGGATGCTTCTAATATTGTCTCACATCCAAATAGACCTAAGAAAACTAGTGTTCTTGTGCTTTCTGTTAAGATTGGTGATCATTGCTATTATGGTTTGTGTGACATTGGTGCAAGTTCTAGTGTCATTCCTTATGAGCTTTATAAATAAATTATGCATGAAATTGGTTCTTGTGAGCTTGAAGATATTGATGCGGTTATTCATCTTGCTAATAGAGACTGTCTTTCCGATTGGTATTGTTAGAGATGTGGAAGTTTTATGTGGTAAAACTAAATATCCTACTGATTTTCTAGTACTTGGGAAGGCTGCTAGTAAAACTTGTCCTATTATTTTTGGTATACCTTTCTTGAACACTTGTGGTGCTATTATAGATTGTAAGAGGGAGAAGATATTGACTAAATTCGATGGAAAATCTTATGAGTCAATTTCTCCAAATTTGCTAGAGCACCTTATGAATCTGAATTTCCTAATGAGAATTTTAGAGTTGAACATCTTGCCTCTATTGCTCTTGTTCCTAACAATTCTTTGCAGCAATATACGGAGGACCAGGAAAGTGAGGTCTTTATGGAAGAGAGAAATGAGATTGACGATATTCTTCTTCGTCAACCGGTGATACTGAAACATAATTTACCTATGGAAGACTTGATTACCACATTACCACCCAAGGAGGATCCTGTCTTTGATTTGAAACCTTTGCCTGATGATCTTAAATATGCTTATATTGAAGATAAGAAAATATATCCTGTTATTATTAGTGCTAAACTTTCAGGTGAAGAAGAGGAAAGATTATTGGGAATACTGAAGAAACACCGTGGAGCTATTGGATATACTCTTGATGATTTGAAGGGGATTTCTCCCTCCACGTGTCAGCATGTTATTAATATTGAACCTGGTGCAAAGCCAGTAGTTGAACATCAACGTCGTTTAATTCCTAAGATGAAGGAAGTGGTAAGAAATGAGGTATTAAAACTTCTTGATGCTGGTATTATTTTTTCCATTGCTGATAGTAGATGGGTGAGCCCTGTGCATTTTGTCCCTAAGAAGGGAGGAATGACTGTTGTGCCTAATGAAAATAATGAGCTTATTCCTCAAAGAGTAGTAGTTGGTTATAGGATGTGCATTGATTTTAGGAAAGTTAACAAGGTTACTAAGAAAGATCATTATCCTTTGCCTTTTATTGATCAAATGTTAGAGAGGTTGTCTAAGAAAACTCATTTTTGCTTTCTTGATGGTTATTCTGGGTTTTCTCAAATTGCTGTTAGGAAGCAAGATGAAGAGAAAACAACCTTTACTTGTCCTTATGGTACTTATGCTTATAGACGTATGCCTTTTGGTTTGTGTAATGCTCCTGCTACGTTTCAAAGATGCATGTCTGCTATTTTTCATGGTTTTTGTGAAGAGATTGTGGAAGTATGCATGGAAGATTTCTCCGTCTATGGAACTTACTTTGATAATTTCTTGCACAACATTGATAAAGTTTTGCAGAGATGTGAGGAAACTAATCTTGTTCTTAACTGGGAGAAATGCCACTTTATGGTGAATGAAGGAATTGTTCTTGGACATAAAACTTCTGAAAGAGGTATTTGAAGTTGACAGATCTAAAGTGGAAGCAATAAAGAAAATGCCCTATCCCAGGGATGTTAAAGGTATTCGTAGTGTTCTTGGTCATGCTGGTTTTTATAGGAGGTTTATTAAATATTTTTCTAAAATATCAAAGCCTCTTACTAATCTTCTTCAAAAAGACGTACCTTTTGTTTTTTATGATGATTGTAAGGAAGCTTTTGAAACTTTAAAGAAGGCTTTAACTACTGCTCCTATTGTTCAACCACCTGATTGGAATTTACCTTTTGAAATTATGCGCGATGCTAGTGATTTTGCTGTAAGTGTTGTTCTTGGACAGCGAGTAGATAAGAAGTTGAATGCCATTCATTATGCTAGTAAGACTCTTGATGCTGCTCAAAAGAATTATGCTACTACTGAAAAAGAGTTCTTAGTTGTAGTCTTTGCATGTGATAATTTTAGACCTTATATTGTTGACTCAAAGGTTACTATTCATACTGATCATGTTGCTATTAGATACCTTATGGAAAAGAAAGATGCTAATCCTAGGCTTATTAGATGGGTGTTGCTTTTACAAGAGTTTGATTTGCATATTATGGATAGAAAGGGTGTTGAAAATCATGTTGCTGATAATTTGTGTAGATTGGAAATCATTGCTTTTGACCCAATTCCTGTTAATGATAGTTTTCCAAATGAACAGTTGGCTGCAATAAAGGTAAAATCCCAACATAGTCCATGGTATGCTGATTATGCTAACTTTATTGTTTCAAAGTATTTGCCTCCAACATTTACAGCTCAACAAAGAAGAAAATTCTTTTATGATTTGAGGCATTATTTTTGGGATGACCCACATTTATATAAAGAAGGAGTAGATGGTATTATGAGAAGATGTGTTCGAGATCATGAACAACGAGAGATATTGAAAAAGTGCCATGGTAGTGCTTATGGAGGACATCACGTTGGGGATAGAACCGCATAGAAGGTTCTACAATCAAGTTCCTATTGGCCTACTCTCTTTAAAGATGCATGTAAATTTATTTTATCTTGTGATGAATGTCAAAGAGTTGGTAATATTTCTAGACGTAATGAAATGCCTATGAGTTATTCTCTTGTTATTGAACCTTTTGATCGTTGGGGATTTGACTTTATGGGTCCTTTTCCTCCTTTGAATGGTTACACTCATATTCTTGTTGTTGTTGATTATGTTACTAAGTGGGTAGAAGCTATACCTACGAAAAGTGTTGATGGTGAGACCTCTTTAAAAATGCTTAAAGATGTTACTTTCCCTAGGTTTGGTGTGCCTAGATATCTTATGACTGATGGAGGTTCTCATTTAGTCATGGTGGTTTTAGAAAAACCCTTGCTAAATATGATGTTAATCATAGAATTGCCTCAGCTTATCATCCTCAAACTAGTGGGCAAGTAGAATTGTCAAATAGAGAAATTAAATATATCTTGCAAAAGACTATTAATAAATCTAGGAAGAATTGGTCTGATAAGTTGAATGATTCTTTATGGGCTTATAGAACTGCTTATAAAAATCCTATGGGTATGTCTCCTTATAAAATGGTTTATGGAAAAGCTTGTCACCAGCATTTAGAATTAGAACACAAAGCTTACTGGGCAGTGAAAGAACTTAATAAAGATTTTAAACTTGATGGTAAGACAAGAATGCTTGATTAGAATCATCTAGATGAATGGAGATGTGAAGCGTATGAAAATGCTAGGCTCTTTAAAGATAAAGTTAAACAATGGCATGATAGGAGAATTCTTAAAAGAGAGTTTCATGTTGGTGAGAAAGTTCTATTGTATCGGTCTCGTCTCAGATTTTTTGCAGGAAAATTACTCTCGAGATGGGAAGGCCCCTAGGTTATTGAAGAAGTGTATATCGTTCGGGTGCAATCAAAATTGCTTCCCTCAAAGATAACACTACACAAGTGGTAAATGGGCAAAGGCTCAAACAATATATTTATGGGGATTCTTATGATGAAGATGTTGATGTTATTCAAGTAATGACTCTGGAGAAGTTCATTAGATGGAAGATTTCAGTATCTGTAGAGTCTGTTTTGGAATAGGTAATTGTTCTGTTAAGGAAAAGTTCGCGGATTACCTTCCAACTTATAAATTATTGGTTTTTGGAAAATATGAAAAATACCGAGCCGAAGAAGGGTAGGAGATGGTGCCCGAGGACACCACACCACCTGGGGGCGTGGGCCCACCCCTGGTTGCGCCACCCTAGGGTGTGGGCGCCTCGGAGCCCCTCTCCTTCTTGTTTTTGACCTGGACTTTCCTTTTGTTATGCATGTTTCTGATATTTAACCCCTCGGACCCCCCCGAGATCCGTATATCGTTTTCTCGTCGTGTTTCTGTTTTGACCTGTTTCTGCCAGTATCTGTTTTCAGTTTTAGAAGCACCATGGCCTCCACCAACAACAACAAGGGGAAAGATCCAATGGAAGATGATCTCCAAGGTCCCAAGCGCAAGAACATGGACCAGGGCGTCAAGAGGGAAGCAAAGAGGACATTATCAAGCAGCGATGGAAGTGTTTCTTCTTGTAGCATGCAGGGACCGAGACCATCAGTTCTGGGCCTCAGCCCCATCCCTGGGGTAGAGGAAGCTCTTCGAGTTGCAGATGAGTTATGTGAACGTTTCGAGCTTTAAGGATAGAGGTAGAGATTCTTCAAGAGGAGAACAACATGTTTCGTGAGATGCTTGTAACATCCCAAGTATGAAAAATAGCCATTAGAATGTTTGCTCTCTGTTATTTTATGTTTTGCATCATGACATCATGTTCATTGTATTTGTTTTCCACTGTTTTGCTTTGTTTTCCTTTGTTTTCTATTTGAATTTCAAACCAAAATTCAAACCTTTTGTTTCATCCTTGTGATGTTACAATTTCCAAAATGATATTTCAAATCAAAACAATCATCTGTTTCCTTAAAAGTTGTGATTCAAAACTGTTATTTTGTTTCTATCAAAAATTCATTTAATGTCAAACCCTTCTCAAATTCAATTGTGATTTTCTTCCAAACAACAACCATGTTGAAAGTTATGAAAATTGCAAAACAAATCAATCATTTGTTTCCAATTAATCCCTAAGGTTAAACCATTAAAATTATGGCTTTTAATAATTTAATTAATACCCACTTAATCCAAATGTTATTTCAAATTCAATTGCAAACAGTACCCACTTTGGAAATTATGAAAATAACCAAAACATTGGTGCTCATTTGTTTCCAATTAAAATCGTATGATCACCCTATTTAAGATATTGTTTTCATTAACCATTTAACCACAAAATTCAATCAAAATCACTCCAAGTCAAACAACACCATAAGTTAAATATTTTTGAAATCCAAAACTTGCATTTGGTTACCAATCCATTAAGGAGCTAACCCAAATTTTTCTAATATTTTTCCTAAATCCCAAAACCCCTCTTTTCTTCTCTAATTCAATACAGCAAAAAAAAAAATAGAACACAAAAGAATAAAAGCAAACACCAAAGCGAGAGAGGGGCATGGCCCAGCCCAACTCCCCCTAAGGGCCCAATACCCCTTTTCCCCAGTCGTCTTCTTCGTACGGTCACCATCCAGCACCCCCACGTAGCAGCAGAGGGAGCAGCAACGGTGATCTCCACCTCCCCCTCCCTATAACTCCATGCTCCTGCCCTAGGGTTCCCCTAACCCTAGTTCTCTCCCTCCTTCTTCCCTCTCACCGCCTCCACTCCTCCCTCTTCCTCCATCTCTCTCATCTCTGAATTTTTCTCTGTACCTGTACCTCCTCACCGCAACCTCCTCTTCCTTCGGCGATCACCGGGGCTAGGGGCTCCCTCCGCCGTGGCTAGGGGCGGGAATGGAAAGCCCCCGCCACGGGCTTCCTCCTCCACCCCTCGGAGGGCGCCGGGAGAGCTCAGTGCGCCGCCGCCGTCCACTCCCCGTCGCCGGCCTTCCCTGCATCGACCACACCTGCGCCGACCGCCTCTGTACCTGCCCCGAGGTGAGGCACCTCGCCTCCCCTTCCCTCTCGCTCCCCTCCCTCCTTACCTCACGGCCAGCAGCCCCACAGCGCCCGCAGCAACCGCGGACGGCGCCCCTCCGGCGAGCACCGTTGTCGTCGATGCGTTCTGTCGCTGACGAGGTACAGAGATGACGAGCAGTTTTAGTTACAGTTTAACGCGAGAACCACACCTTATACACCCCCAACCCCCCTTGTGTCAACAAAATTCGCACAACCCAGTTGGTATGCTCCCCTGCGCGCACCCGCGAGGTGGGGGGATCGAATCCCAGCTCCCCCACCTTTTCTCTCCTTTTTCCGAATTAATCAGTGCATGTTCCTGTACCTTAACCCCCCACAGTTCCCCTTATATCAACAAACAGCAGATCCACCCCACTGGCTAGAACTCTTGCGCCCAAAGCCACAGGTCTAGGGTTTGAACCCCCAAAGCCACACCTTTTTTCTGTTTTTATTTCTTTTCTGCCCAAACTTTCAGAAAGTCAGATCTGGACCATTAACTCTAAAATCCATCTAAAATCCATATTTGCTCCAAATTGGATGATTCAAAATCCTGTGGATTCATAATTTTTTGCTCCTTCTAGTAATGTCAAGTTTGCAACATGTTTCTGTAACAATTTTTGCACTAAATAATTAATTACTGAAAATGCAATAAAATTTGGAAACTTTAGAATTTCATAACTTTAGTTCTACTCATCCAATTTAAGCAAACTTGGGCTCTAAAAATTTGTCTTAACAAACTCTACACATTGGTATTTTATTTGGTCACAATTGAATTAATTTTGAGCATGTTTCCCTCTGTTTACTAAAAATGACAGAATAAGAATGTTTAGGAAAAATTGCATAATAAATTCAATAATCACCCAAAAATTATGTTTGATAGCTCTAAATGTTCAATGAAACATTTGCTACATGTTTTCAACCTTTTCAATGCAATTTGTTACTGTTTTGAATATTTTAAATTGGTTCAATATTTGAAATCTTGCTTAATTCATTTAATTTTGCAAAAATCATAACTTGGGCATAAAAATTCCAAATTCAACAAACTAAATATGTTTTCCAATCAACTTTTCATGTACTTTTCAAATACAAATTTTGTTTGCTGTTTTGAATAATTTAAATTGCTGAAAACAACTGTTTCTTAATTATTGCATTTAAAATTGCCAAAATAATAACTTGCTCATTTTAAATCCAATTTCAACAAATGAAATATGTTTTCCATGCAAAATTAAACCACCTTTCCAAATATCAAATTTGTTTCATGTTTTGAATAATTAAAATTGGTTAAATAATTTAAACCTTATTTAAATCATTTAAATTTGCTAAACTCATAACTTGCTCAAATTAAATTCTTTTTGAAACTACTAGCAAAACATGCCCGTGCATTGCAACGAGAGAGAACGAAGACATCTAAAAGTACGAGCCTGCTTCCGGAACAGCGGACACCACCTTCCCACGCTTGCCGATTCAGTTAGACAACCTTGTACGCATGTGTCGACGTCAACATGTCAGCAATGCGAATCATCGCCACCTCACTCACTCCGCAAAGGCCTTTGCCTCCTCAAGGTCGGGAGAAAGAAGGTGGCTACACAATTTTGGAAATTTTGGCAAGAAATGCTCCTCCATATATAATCATCTTTCTCAGATAATAGAAGTAGTGGAGATCAAATATCATTAGATTAGAAAATACTGAACTTCCCCATGCGCTAACTGAACTTCGGCAGGAAAATGAACTTCTTAGAATCCACTATAATTCTACACTCTAAGAAGAATTAGTTTTTTTTTATTAATGCTTGATGTCATGTTTTTTTTGTCGCGTCTATGTAATTATTTACAACCAGTATTGTGGAATATGATTAAAAGAAAATAAATACAGACTACACCCGAACGGAAGAGTTCTCCATCAGCACACCACCTGGGTCCTATGTATAATTTGTCTGGTTAATTGTTAAGATTGGGAAGGGTCTACAGGCGGGTACGACCTCGGCCTGCTGAGGACAAAACATAGTGCATCATTCTTCCCAAGTACAACGAGCACAAGCATGCTTGGAGCTGCTACAATGACTTCACTGCTCACTCATCACAGCAGGGGTGGCGCAGGATCATACAGCTAATATCTCTACCAATCAATTCCGAATACAAATTTCCGCCTCTCTCTCCAATCACCCTAGTCAGTATAAAACTCAAAAAGAAAAACCTAGTCAGTATATCTTAGTCAACAACAACAAAAATCAGCAGCAACGACTCATCTCCTTCATGTGCACATCATAACCGGCATGCAAGCGCTCATGTCATCGGGTATATGGCCTACACCGCGGTCCTCGTCGTCGCAAGCCGGGAGACAGTCGTTGATCCTACTCGGGGTGCCGCTGCTCTGCTCATGATGGATTCAGAGACCATGGCGGCCTGGGGGGAAGCAAGGGAAAATCCAGGAACCCCGTCTCTACCTTCTTCTAGATCTAGATTTGGCGAGACGTTAAGCAGCAGGCCATCAGCCCATGACCTTCTTCTGGAGACTTAAAAACAGGCGTAGTTGCAAAGCAGGATAGGAACCTTACGGAGTACCTGGCGGGGGACTAAAGTAGGCGCAGTGCTCCAAGCCTTGATGCCCCTACCACTTGGTCACAATCCTGACCGCTTCGTGCACCTCTCTCAGCCCATGCGCGTGGCCGCACGCGCGAAGCAGGTCTTCTTCGAACTCCTGCCGAGCGACAGCAAGTATCAGGTCCTCCTCTGCTTCTCCATGACTGGCCCTCCACCTGTCTCGCGGGCCACAACCACGTAGTAACATGGGTTAGCGGCGTAGTGCACCCACTCCCTTTCTCATCCAGGCGCGGCGACCGGCTCTCCACTTCTCCCGGGCGATGGCGCAGATGTCCTGCCGCTGATGCCATGCCCCTCATCGATACATCCGAGATGCGGCCCCGGACACCTCTTTAATATCTCTTCTCTCCAAACACGACCGAGGTATTCCTCTGCCCGGTCTTCATTAACTGTTGTCCATCACCGCTTTGACCATCTCGGCGACATGGCGACACCTCGGCGTGCCGCCGACTTTTTCTAGATCGATTCACGATCCGTCGGGCGAAGATCATGGTAATCGAGTTGGGAGGGTAGGTATAGATGGTGGCAACCGTACGAGCAGATCGATATGGAGACGGAACCTGATACTTGACTTTGGCTCACGTAGTACGGTAGGACTCAGATCACGATACAGAAAAATTAGCGATGGATGAAAACGGACGACAAGAAACGACGGACGAAGACGGACGAAGGGAGAAACACTCCTCCCTTTATTATTAGGTAGAGATAAAATATGTTTCCAAATCATCAAAGTATAAACTTTTCAAATATGAATCTCACTTAATGTTTTGAACAAATAAAACTTCAAATAAGTTCATGTTTGAATTACATTCATTTAATTCTTGCTTAAACTTGTTTAATTCATAAATAAGTTATTTGAAATCCTTTTTCAACAAGTGAAACATGTAATCCACCTAAAATTTTGTGTTTCACTCAAATATGAACTTTGTTATCTGTTTTGAACAATTTAACATGATGAAAACAACAAATGCTTGTGTGGCACCTTTAAGAAACCAAAATTCCATAACTTAATAAATGAAATTTCAAAATGGGTAAACCTTATTTCCAATTGATTCTATTGTTGTTATTTTGTTGTTTTCTTCATCCATGCATCATGCTAATCCACTTTCATCTATTGGTTAGTTGTAAAACAATTAATTCAACCATAATTCATGGGCTTTCCATATGCAATCCAATTGCATGTGGGTCCATTTAATCATGTTGTTACCATGTCAACTAGTTTATTTTGATGCATCAATTAAATGGTCATGCATCATCCCATGTTTGTGCACTATGCCATGATATTGATTGTTTGTCTCCTTGCGTTGTTTGTTTGCTTCTTCTCGAATGGACGACGATGTTGAGACCGACGATACTTACGACACCCCTTCTAAGGATCTAGCTCAGTACCAGGCTGCTGAGTTTGCAGGCAAGTATTCACTCACATGAACCATTGTGTTCCTTTCAACATTGGATACCGATACTTTCCGTTGTCTATTCTGCTAGCCCTATGAATAGTTGCTTCTGTTACGAACCTATCACATGTATCCTTTAACCCTGATATTGCCTCACCTCCACTCCCATAACCCCGTTGTTTGAGCCCGTGTCTTACTAGCATGCTTAGGGTTGTTTTGCTCGAGTCTGCTGTCAGTTACTTTCTGTTATCATATTTCTATTATGTTCTGGGGCTCGATGTTAAGCAACAACCTGTTAATTTTGAGGTAATAATAATTTGCTGATAAGGCACCGGCAGGAGGCCCGGCGTGGTTTTGAGGCCTGCTAGTGTCGACCCTAATTAGGAAAAGGGTCTTGTCTACTGATCCATGATGAGCGCACTAACCGCATGTGGGAAGCGAGTATGGGCGCCCCCCTCAATTTGATTCGATTCACATCTCGTCCAAATCGCCACACTTAGTTCGGGCTTTCCATTTGATGCATGCATGTGCAGGTGCGAACCCTTGGCGCCAGGGTGGAACTTTTGTAGTCGGCATTTAGGGCGGCGTGGTCTTAGAGTGCCATGAGGGTCCCCTTTTCTTCGTGGGGCTCGATTAGCCGCGCACGCACAGCATGTGGTTCTTTGGGCTTGATGCGAAGAAGAGTTGAGTTGTGTAGAGTGCCCCGCTTGGTGGGAGGCATCCCATCTGGCGGGTTATTCTTGCGTGTACGGCCAAATTGGTGCAACCCTGCAGGGATAAATCTTCTCGAGAAGCCGTGTTTTCCGCGGTTATGGATTACTTGGTGAAAGTACTGGCTAACAAGTACTCAGAACAACTTACACCTAATGATTAACAACTTGACTAGTAATAGTCTTATTGACACAATAACTTGAACCATCATTAATTCAACTGTGTGAGTTTATCCTCGGATTGCTACTTTGGATAAGGGGCGAGATCCAGGATGGGTTTGTTTGGTGGTTAGTTGTTAGTTGGTTACGATACGCTATCTTATCCCCCTTCTGTTAGCCGGAAGTTGTAGTATGTTCTGTAGTTGGTTAGAGCAGCCAGTTGCAGCATCTTTCATATCCCCTCTCTTCCGTTGAACCCAAAGCATATGTGCTTGGTGTTGACGGGTTACACTTTGGTGAACTGTGAGTCTTGCTTGCCAGTACGTTTATGTACTGACCCCTTTGGGGCTGTGGTTTCCGCAGACTACGTTTCCGAGGATCACCATGGTGGCTACTACGTGGAGTATGACGAGGCTGCTGACGAGTAGATAGCGGACCCGGGCAGGATCCGAGACTTCGTGGATGGGCTCCGTCTTTTCGTTTCCGGCCTCTTAGGCCTATTTGGATCTTGTCTGTACTCAGACATGTTGAGTGCTTCCGCTGTGATGTAATGATGAATTGTTGGGACATGTGTCCTCTGTATGATCGTATTTGCTATCTCTGCTCTAATGAGAGCTATTTGCAACTTATTTCCATCTTTTGTGTCGTAGAGATCTGTTGTGATATCACTTGTTCCAATGCCGTTGACGTACCATGTGTGTATGTTTTGAAGTACGTCAATGGAAGTATCTGGATTTCTATGGGATGGTTTGCGCAGACGAGGAATAGTAAGATAATGGTTGTCACACGTTTACGTGTTGGCCTGCTCATATTGAGATGCGGGTGCCGGTATGCCCCGTAAGCCATTTATCTGCTGTTTAACGGACTGTGAGTATCCCCTAGAAGTCCGGGTGCGACAAATGGTATCAGAGCCTGTCTGCCTGTAGGATCCCTTTTTACTGGTCGCAGTTGAGTCTAGAAACTATTTTGTAGCTATATAGGGAAAAATGAAACGTGAGAGTAGGAATTCTGTTCTTTTTCTTCTTTCCCCACCCACCCTCCCTTTTTCTGGTAAGGAAGTGCAACGTTGTTTT